>JANIIK010000539.1:0-47500 GCA_027704905.1 Muraenolepis orangiensis | reverse complement strand
CTTTAGCTCATCTGAGAAGGACTCCTTTTGAACTAGCTGGATGATGAAAAGTTCTGCTTCTTTCCTTTCTTCAATGGTTGTACATTCATTGGTTCTTTTTTTCACACCTTGGTGTTCTTTGGCATGTCGTTTCAGTCTTGCAACTGCTCTTACTACCCTTGACCAATCAGAGAATTTCTGTAAGCGATCCAATAATGACCTGTCTCTTTTGCCTTTGTGTTGCACACAATAGCCTTTGCGAATTTCAGGATCATCCTCATTGATTTCTCCCACCTTGCGTTCTCTTACAGGTAGGTCCTTTTTTAGTCTTCTTTCAAGACAATTTAGGCGGTGTCCTGCGCACATCTTGTTGTCAGGTAACTTTGGTCTTTCGCCTTTGAATGGTAACGGCATTGTCACGATGCGGAAATTAGGTGGGACCCAGAACGCCAAGAACCAAGACACAGTGGAGCTATAACATGAAGCTTTATTTAAAGCAAACCAAAACACAAGAGTGATCAGGGACAGGCCAGGGGTCTGGAAACCGGGAAGTCGGATCAGCGTAGTACCAGCAGGAAGTAGACAGGCGCGTGTCCGGACGGCGAGGTCTGGATACCGGAGGTCGGAGTACCGCAGGTAGTAGACCGGCGAGTAGTCCGGGACGGGAGAGGAGTCTGGATACCGGGAGGTCGGAGTAGCGACAGGTACCAGACAGGCGAGTAGTCCAGGACGGAGAGGAGTCTGGATACCGGGAGGTCGGAGTAGCGACAGGTACCAGACAGGCGGATGGTCAGGGACCAGCCAGAAGTCTAGATACCGGGGGGTCGGAGTAGCGACAGGTACTAGATAGGTAACTATAATTACCGGGGAGCTCGTATAGACCGGAGAGTAACGCGAGACAGGCGAGTGACGCGGGATAGGCAATGAATCTGGATTTCCGGGACATCGGCGTGGCGATTCCGTCCAGAATGTACCAACGTACAAAGTAGCAACCGTAAAGTAGGACGTAGCATGAACACAGTACGACAAACGACCTGACAAAGGGCCAACGGGAAGCCAGGGTATATATACCCCCAGGTGAGGGGATTAGTCATTAGACACGCCAATTGCTGACAGGTGTGTGTTGTGTGTGCGCCGCCAGCGCACGCGGCTTGGCCACGCCCCCTGCTAACCACCGTAACCGTGACAGGCATTTGGTAGTGACCATTCTCTTTGTGGGTGATGCTTTCTCTCAATTTGGACAGGAACTTGAGATCTTCTTGGGACACAGAATCCTCTCCTCCAGCTCTTTGTGAGAAGTCTGATTGGAGGATTGTGACGGGGCGGCTCGGTCACTGACTGCGGGCAGTGGGCATACATACACACGCACTCATTGGCTGTCTTTCCATATACCGTATAACCGTATCATGTAATGTGGTGCGTTTCATGTGGACAGCGCACATGGAAACACACACACGCCAGATACGCAGCGGAGCAACGCACACACACGCACACACACACACACACACACACACACACACACACACACACACACACGCACACGCACACACCAAACATTCCCAAACATTCCCTCCTGTCAGCTTTCTTCGTGTGTCCGAATGTCAGAATGCTCACAATCATTTCACTCCTGTTCCGTTGTCATAGCAGAATGACAGCTTGGGAACGCTACGTTCATTCATCACATCACATATCCATTCATTCACTCACATTGTCACCACGCATCGGCCTCCGCACTCCTCCGCCACTTCCTAGGCCGACGCGTTGGCCGAGCGGAGGCACACATGTCCGCCAGGTTCAATGGGAGGGGTTGGCTCAAGGCCAGGGTCACGTGAGCCATGTGACTGTATGGTTTGGTATTGTACTGTTTACTGGGTTATCTTTAATTAAAACAGTTGGAGAGTATGTGTGATATAGTGGAGGATATATAGGTTGTGTGTAGGAATTGGTTGAATGTGTTGATGATGTACATCCTGTTTGAAGCCCAGGGGGAGGGGCTATTGGATACCAGAGAGCTGCTTTGGCCCAGGGAGACCAGTCCTGAGCTACAGTGAAGGGAACGGGAATCCCTTTGGAAACGGGTTGGTCTTTGCTTGTAGTGGAAGTAGTGGTGGATTTGCATATTTAGACATGGTGTCGTGTTAAGTAGTCAGTATATTGTGTTTTGTTTGATTGGTTTTCTCTTTTTCCACTTGTGTTAGATCTAGTAAGTTTAGGGTATTTGTTTTATGTTACTTTCACTTTTCACATTTGTGTAAAGCGATATCACCTCTGCACCTTGGGAGGCGGGACATAAAAACCACCAACCAGATCCTTCCCACTACGCCTGTTTATGGGAGGTTCAAAGGAGTTCCAGAGAGGACCCCGTCACCATCATATATCACTTTATTACAGCAGGAAGAAGACTAAGATACTGTAGTCAACTCTGATCTGTGATGTATCATCAATATATATCACTAATATATCATCATATATCACTTTATTACAGCAGGAAGAAGACTAAGATACTGTAGTCAACTCTGATCTGTGATGTATCATCAATATATATCACTAATATATCATCATATATCACTTTATTACAGCAGGAAGAAGACTAAGATACTGTAGTCAACTCTGATCTGTGATGGATCATCAATATATATCACTAATATATCATCATATATCACTTTATTACAGCAGGAAGAAGACTAAGATACTGTAGTCTGTAGTCAGTACAGGAAGTACTCAGTACATGATGTATAATAGGTACATTGTCAGTACTTGTACTTGGTATAATAGGTACATTGTCAGTACTTGTACTTGGTATAATAGGTACATTGCAGTACTTGTACTCAGTATAATAGGTACATTGTCAGTACATGTACTTTGTCTAATAGGTACATTGTCAGTACTTGTACTCAGTAGAATAGGTACATTGTCAGTACCTTTACTCAGTAGAATAGGTACATTCTTGTCACGGTCCAACCCAGCTCTTTCCGCTCCTAGTCCTGGATCTCCGCGGGCTTCCTGGATCCGCGATGTCACCGGACTCCGTTCCGAAATGCCACTCCGTGTTTTCCCTGTCAGCCGTTTCACACTGAACTCACCTGTTGTCAATCGCTCCTCATTGACAAAGCTGCATTCAAGCCATCTCTGTTGTGTTACTCAATGCTGGATTATCACCCTGATTTTTCCGAAAGCCTCACGTTGGTATCAAGTTAAGTTCATTGTGTTCTGTCTATTGATCCTCCGTGCTTTGACCCTCACCTGGAGAACGACCTTGTTTTAGCCTGTTTTGTACCTTTTTCGTACCTCTGCCTCAACCCTCGACATCCTGTTGACGACCTCTGCTTGCCTTGACCACCTTTTTGGATTTGCCCTGTCTGTACCTTTTGCCTTTTGCTGGCGTTAATCGGCGTGTGCGCCGATCATTAAACACCTGTTCTACCTGGCTTCTGTCACTCTGCTTTCGGGTCCTATACCTCTACCCTGCCCTGACACATCCTTGGTCCTGTTGGTTTGTTTTAATTTCATTCTGTAGTTGCACACAGGGCATCGCTTTTTCCTCACCAACAATCTCTCCCTCTGGAGCCATCTTATTAGGCGTTTACCACCTCTAGCTGTCTTCTTGTCAATATCGTATTACTGAAAAATACAAACAATTTAAAATGTAACAACAACAACAAACAAATGGTGAGGATTGAATCCTCTTTATTGGTCACATACATGAAGACATACAGTGAAACGTGTTCTCTGCATTTAACCCATCCTAGTATTAGGAGCAGTGGGCAGCTATTCATACAGCGCCCGGGGAGCAGTTAGGGTTAGGGTCTTCCTCAAGGACACCTCGACAGTTTTTGCTAGGAGGAGCCGGGGATCGAACCAGCAACCTTCCGGTTGTGAGGCGACCGCTCTGCCTCCTGAGCTAGACTGCCGCCCGAGACAAACGATCAGATGCAGTTGTACCGTTATTTCGTTTTTACTTTTCTAACAATAAGTCGTCCTAATCATTGACTTTAGATTAGTCTTCACCAGAGTCAGGATAAAGGACACTACTGCTGGACAGTACGCTGTTGAGTTGGACACTACTAACGTTAAGCGTTTACAGGAGTCACAGCTTTTCCCACTTCTCTCATCCATAACCAAATGTAACGTTAACTTAACCCCACAGAGCATATTCAGTTTGTCACTGCATTCATCTTAAAGAGGGCGGTTGAATGTGTTTACAGTTGCCTGTTATACCTGTTATGCCTGCGAGGTTCCCAACCACCCTGGGCTCCATCTCTTCTCCCCACTACTGTCCGGTCGTCGGTTCCGCAGCATCCGTACAACGACTACCAGGTTCAAGGATAGTTTGATCCACAGGCAGTGACCTACTGAACTGCTAGGAGTGCTGCCACTATCATAACATTGTCATTAACATTACACTGTCATACTTTGCTGGACTCATTACAGTTACTTGTCACGGGGTGGTCGTGGGGGAGAAGAGGAGGAAGGAGGGAACGGGGACTTGGATGGAGAACCCAAATGCACGACACTGACACACGTATCCAAATAAAGATTCTTTACTGATAACAACAAAAATCACTTACATGGAAAACGCATGAAGCTCAATAGCAAAATACTTAACAATAACCTGACGGTGGCATGACGTGGAACCTGAACGCTGAACAACTCAGCATAACACAACGAGACAGTATATATAATATAATATACACATGTACAATATACACATGTACATACATACATTCATACAAACAAACATACATACAATGAACCGACCCTGAACAAAAGAAGACGCCGCCTATTTAAACACACGGGGCATAACAAGTGGTCCCAGGCAGCCAATCAGACGTGCAGGAAAACATGAGGGGGAAATCAACGGTGATGCGCTGCAGCTGCGGGGGAGCACTAATAAGGGGGCGTGGCTATCAGGATGAGGACTGGGGAAACGGTGACAGGAATGCGGGACGTGATAGGGGGCGTGACTACCTGGACGAGGGCTGGGGAAACGGTGACATAAATGCGGAACGTGAAAAGGGGGCGTGGCTACCTGGACGAGGGCTGTGAAAAGCTGGGAGGCAGAACTGCCAATCCTGACATTACTGCACTGTTCTGCACTGAATTCATGATGCTGCTGCACTACTGGCACTTTAAAATGCTTTTTAAATGCTTTTTTGCATAATTCAACAAACACTTCATCAGTGACTTTGTCATTTAATTTTAATTTTAATTGTGTACAGTTTTGTTGCAGTACAGTGTAAGTATAGTACATAGTATAGTATATTGTGTTAAATTGTAGTATAAACTGAAACTGCAGGAGGGAATGGGGAGTAAGCATTCAATTCTACTTATCACATATGGCAAATAAAAATCTTTAATCTTGAATGAAGGACAGGGTAGGGGTCAGAGGTCATTCAGGAGCAGGTAGGGGTTAGTGGTCATTAAGGAGCAGGTAGAGGTCAGAGGTCATTAGGGGTCAGGCAGGGGTCAAAGGTCATTAAGGATTAGATGGGTCAGAGGTTATTAAGGAGCTGGTAGGAGTCAGAAGTCATTCAGGAGTGGGTAGGGGTTAGTGCTCAATGAGGAGCAGGTAGGGGTCAGAGGTCATTAAGGAGCAGGTAGGGGTCAGAGTTCATTAAGGAGCAGGTAGGGGTCAGAGGTCATTAAGGAGCAGGTAGGGGTCAGAGTTCATTAAGGAGCAGGTAGGGGTCAGAGGTCATTAAAGAGCAGGTAGGGGCTAGTGGTCATTCAGGAGCAGGTAGGGGTTAGCGGTCATTTAGGAGCAGGTAGGGGTCAGAGGTCATTAAGGAGAAGGAAGGGGTCAGAGGTCATTAAGGAGCAGGTAGGAGTTAGAGGTCATTAAGGAGCAGGTAGGGGTCAGAGGTTATTAAGGAACAGGTAGGGGTTAGAGGTCATTAAGGAGCAGGTAGGGGTTAGAGGTCATTAAGGAGAAGGTAGGGGTTAGAGGTCATTAAGGAGCAGGTAGGGATTAGGGGTCATTGAGGAGCAGGTTCAGGAGAACATATCTTTAATAAATGAACATGCTGTGTGCTGCTAAGTTGTTCCCAGCACAATAAAATCAATAATCACTTTATCAGCTCCCCACACAAGGAAATCAATATTCACTTTATCAGCTCACAGCACAGGAAATCATATTCACTTATCAGCTCACAGCACAAGGAAATCAATATTCACAAATATTGATCCCAATATTATGGATGAACAGAATATCAATCAGGATCCGTGTTAGAAACTCATATCAGAGCCTTTTTAGAATGTTAATATACACAGAATATCAAAGTACTATAGAACAATAGAATGTGTGTGTGTATGTGTGTTTTTATTTCTATATATGTGTGTATTTATATAAGTGTGTGTGTGTGTATGTGTGTTTTTATTTCTATATATGTGTGTATTTATATAAGTGTGTGTGTGTGTGTTTATTTCTATACGTTTGTGTGTGTGCGTTTCTATATTTGTGTGTGTTTGTGTTCATTTGTGTTCATTTCTCAATATGTGTGTGTGTGTAAAAATGTGTGTGTATGTACTACTATATATTTGTCTGTGTGTGTATGTGTGTGTCTGTATACTGTGTGTGTTTGTATATAAGTGTTTGTATGTATGTGTGTGTGTATATTTGCGTGTGTGTGTGTGTGTGGTGTCAATGTGTGTTGCTACAAGTGACACAGAGACACTGAGGAACCATAACCCCATAACCCAAACGCAGGGAGGAGGTCCTCCTGGGTGAATGTGGACTGGAAGGTGTGGATGAGTGTCAGTGTGTCTGAGGACCCTCCTCCATCTGGGGACACTCTGTAGAAGGAGAGAGAGCCAGCAGGTCGGTCCACATACACTCCTACTCTGTTAGAGGGGGGAGATCTATGACTGTTCTACTATAGTTGTACCAGACAGAGTAACGACCATCATGACAAAAGACTCCAGGACTTGTTGTTCCCTCCAAGCAAGCTGTCATCACCACCTCCTCTCCTAGTGATTCCTCTGTATGTCACTCCTATAACAACACTTCCTCCTTCCACCTCCACCTCCCAGTAACAGCGGTCAGTCAGACCCTCTCTACACAACACCTGGGGATGGGAGTCAAATCTCTCCGGGTGATCAGGATACGACTCCTCCTCTCTAACCCTCGTCACCTTCCTGTTGTCCTCAGACAGAGAGAGTCCTCTGTGGGCTGTGTTTGGGTCCAGTGTGAGTTCACACTCATCTGATGGGAGAGAGAACCAAAGACATGATGAGTCTACACAGAAATACTCCTGATGAGGTCATCAAGATATGAGCCGTTTGGAGTCAGTTCAATAAACCCTTTAGAAATGGGTGGAGCCGTGAATAACCACTGAGGAAGAAAAAGTACTTGATTGGAAAGTACTCTCTTGATTTATAGATAGGACATCATTAAACGTCAGCAGTTGCCAACATTAACCTTGGATAACTACAATTGTGACTTTGATAGGAGAGGTGTTTCTAAGAATTGGTTGCCTAGTTTCCTAGGACCTAAAGTATGATGAAAATATATATCATTATATATTATTTATATAATTATAACGTAATTGATTTATTATAATATATTAATATTTATATATTTGATTTATTAATATAAACATTATTATATAGTGATATATATTATTATATAAAATATGTTTATTCACTTATATTATTATATATATTTTAAATCATGTTCTGAATATAAAATACACATACGTAAGTATGATTAACAGCATCCTGATTATGATTGTCTAATAATAATAACACTCATAATACTCATTATTAATAAATAACATTGTTACAGTAATAATATATGTTGTATTTTACAGAAGAAGGATTCATTGTGATGGATATGCATAATGTAAAAGATACCAACCATCATGTATCTTATCAATATATTAATATAGTGATGAGATACATGATGTCCACCATCATGTTCATTCCCAGTAGGACGTCACCTCCTGCTGTGTGGATGGACTTTCAATCTGAGGAGTTAGTGTGTTGTTGTGATGACTCAAACTAAACAGACACTTACACGTCTTTAGAGTCGACCTCAGGACAGGCAGCTTCAACATCTCCATGTCCAGTGTCTCCTTCAGCTGATCCAGGGATCTCCTCAAGGTCCCTACGTATGACGGAGGAGGAGGGACCTCCACTTTGGTCCAGTCCCTGGTGTGTGGAGGATTCTTCAGGGATCTGAAGCTCTGGAGGAAGTGGAGGTTGTCTTCAGTGTGTGAGAGCTGCTTCACTTCTGAGCTCCTATTGGTCAGATATTTAACTTCCTGCTCCAGCTCTTTGATGAGGCCTTCTACGACTTATAATACTACTACTACTATTACTTATAATACTACTACTACTACTACTACCATCCACTACTTCTACTACTACTGCTACTTCTACTACTCCACTACCACTACTAATAAAACAACTAATAATAATACTACTACTACAACACCTACTACTACTACTACATATACTAATGACTACTACAACAACTACTACTACTTTTACAAATACTACTACTAATACAACAACTACTACTACTACTATTATTACTTCTTTTACTACCACTAATAATACTAATACAACTACTACTACTATTACTACATCTTCTAATGACTACTACTACTACAACTACTACTACTTATAATACTACTACTACTACTACCATCCACTACTTATACTACTACTACTAACACTACGAATATTAATACTACTACTACTACTACTCACAGCTACTACTTCTACTACTATTCCACTACTACTACTACTATTACAACTACAACTACTACTATTACAACTACTACTACTACTATATTCCACTACTACTACTACTACTAATACTTTTACTACCACTACTAATACTTCTACAACTACTACTAATAATTACAATACTACTACCACTACTACCATCCACTTCTTATACTACTACTACTACTACTAACACTACTAATATTAATACTACTACTCCTACTCACAGCTACTACTACTACTATTACTATGACTACTTTTCCACTACTACTACTACTACTACTATTCCACCACTACTACTACTACTACTACTATTACAACTACTACTACTACTAATACTACTACTACTACTACTACTACTAACGACTACTACTACAACTACTACTACTCAACTACTACTACAAAAACATATTCTACTACTACTATTATTGCACTACTACTACTACTACTACTACTACTACTACTACATATACTAATGACTACTACTACTACCATCCAGTACTTATACTAGTACTACTACTACTAACAGCTACTACTACGACTACTTTTCCACTACTACTCCACTACTATTACTACTACTACTACAACTAATTACTACTTATAATACTACTAATACAACTAACTACTATACTACTTATAATACTACTACTACTATTACTTATAATACTACTACTACTACTACTACTACTACTACTCCACTACCACTACTAATACAACAACTAATAATACTACTACTACTACTACACCTACTATTACTATATATACTAATGACTACTACTACTACTACTACTACCACTACTAATATTAATACTACTACTACATATACTAATGACTACTACTACTACTAACACTACTAATAGTAATACTACTACTACTACTATTAACAGCTACAACTACTACTACTCACAGCTACTACTACTACTACTATTCCACTACTACTACTACTATTACAACTACTACTACTACTACTACAACTACTACTACTACTACTACTACTACAATCCACTACTACTACCACTACTACAATTACGACAACTACGACTACTACTACTACTACTACTGATACTACTACTACTACTGGCAACTATTACTACTACAACTACTACTACTACTCGAATTCTATAATTACCACTAATACAAAAAAAACGATCTTTTAAGTGAAAAAAAAAAAAAAGTTAACGTATTAAAGTGTTTAGACAACAGTTTAAAGTGGTTGTAATGTTCCTATATGTGTATATATCCCCATCTATATTCTACTACTACCACTAATACTACAAAAAAACGATCTTTTAAAAACGTATTAAAGTGTTTAGACAACAGTTTAAAGTGGTTGTAATGTCCCTATATGTGTATATATCTCTATATATATGAGTGATGGAGTAGCGTAGAGCTTGATATAAACATATAATACACATCTAGTTTGCTCGGAAGTGACGTCATCGTGTGGCCCCGCCCCCCATGACGTCACTTCCGAGGAAACAAAGCTTAGCGGAGCATAAAAGGCAAAACGCGACACGGAGATAACAGTTCCTCTTTGAGACGCGACGAGGAGAGAGACAGTTGAAAGGACACCAGCCTTTGTCCAACTAAGCGGTGGACAGCGTTCTAAGGTGAGTAGTGAGTGTTGACCAAGGGCTTCAAAGAGTTAGTTCTGCACCAGGGAGCCTGTTCCAACGGACACACTTTGATGGTGGACCATTGTTAAGTTCATGTAGTGTCAGATGTGTATTATATGTTTATATCAAGCCCTACGCTACTCCATCACTAATATAGATAGAGATATATACACATATAAGGACATTAGAACCTGTTTAAACTGTTGTCTAAACACTTTAATACGTTTTTAAAAGATCGTTTTTTTTAGTAGTAGTGGTAGTAGTAGAATATAGATGGGGATATATACACATATAGGGACATTAGAACCACTTTAAACTGTTGTCTAAACACTTTAATACGTTTTTAAAGATCGTTTTTTTTAGTAGTAGTGGTAGTAGTAGAATTTGAGTAGTAATAGTTGGTAGTAGTATCAGTAGTGGTAGTAGTAGTAGTAGTAATAGTCATCGTCGTAGTAGTAGTACTAGTAGTAGTAGTAGTGGATTGTATTATTAGTAGTAGTAGTTAGTTGTATTAGTATTAGTAGTATTATAATTAGTAGTTGTAGTAGTAGAATAAGTATTTGTAGATGGTGGACGAGTTTAGACGGTCCGTACCAGCCAAAGAGCAGCCTTGTGTTGAACGAAGAGAAGTTCCCTGTGACGTCTGTACCGGGACTCAGCTGAAGGCTGTCAAGTCCTGCCTAGTTTGTCAGAGCTCCTTCTGCCACTCCCACCTGGAGCCACATCAGAGAGTCGCAGGCCTGAAGAAACATAAGCTGGTCGAGCCTCAGGACCGTCTGGAAGACAGGATGTGTAAGAAACACAATTATCAACTTCTGGAGCTCTTCTGCCAGACTGAACAGGTGTCTGTGTGTCAGTTCTGTACAGAGACGGACCACAAGTCCCATCCTGTTGTACCTCTGAAGGAGGAATATGAGCTGAAGATGGCCCAGCTGGGGAAGATAGAGTCTGAAGATCAGCAGATGATCCAGGAGAGACAAGGAAAGGTTCAGGAGATCAAAGACGCAGTAACGCGCAGCAAAGAAGACGCAGACCGAGAGCTAGCCGATGGTGACCAGGTCCTCGACGCTCTGATGAGCTGCGTTAAAAAGTGTCGGGATGATCACAAGCAAACCGTTCAAGAGAAACTAAAATCCATAGAGAAACACGCTGAAGGCCTCATCAAAGAGCTGGAGCAGGAAGTTAAAGATCTGACTAATAGGAGCTCAGAGGTGAAGCAGCTCTCACACACTGAAGACCACCTCCACTTCCTCCAGAGCTTCAGATCCCTGAAGAATCCTCCAAACACCAGGGACTGGACCAAGGTGGAGGTCCCTCCTCCTCCGTCATACGTAGGGACCTTGAGGAGATCCCTGGATCAGCTGAAGGAGACACTGGACATGGAGATGAAGAAGCTGCCTGTCCTGAAACCAGCTGTAAAGAAGTGCATGGAGATGAAGAAGCTGCCTGTCCTGGAACCAGCTGTAAAGAAGTGCATGGAGATGAAGAAGCTGCCTGACCTGGAACCAGCTGTAAAGAAGTGCATGGAGATGAAGAAGCTGCCTGACCTGGAACCAGCTGTAAAGAAGTGCATGGAGATGAAGAAGCTGCCTGACCTGGAACCAGCTGTAAAGAAGTGCATGGAGATGAAGAAGCTGCCTGACCTGGAACCAGCTGTAAAGAAGTGCATGGAGATGAAGAAGCTGCCTGACCTGGAACCAGCTGTAAAGAAGTGCATGGAGATGAAGAAGCTGCCTGACCTGAGGTCGACTCTAAAGAAGTGTAAGTGTCTGTTTAGTTTGAGTCATCACAACAACACACTAACTCCTCAGATTGAAAGTCCATCCACACAGCAGGAGGTGACGTCCTACTGGGAATGAACATGATGGTGGACATCATGTATCTTATCAATATATTGATGAGATACATGATGGTTGGTATCTTTTACATAATGCATAACCATCACAATGAATCCTTCTTCTGTAAAATACAACATATATTATTACTGTAACAATATTATTTATTAATGATGAGTATTATGAGTGTTATTATTATTAGACAATCATAATCAGGATGCTGTTAATCATACTTGTATGTGTATTTTATATTCAGAACATGATCTAAAATATATCTTATAATATATGTGAATAAACATATTTTATATAATAATATATATCACTATATAATGTTTATATTAATAAATCAAATATATAAATATTAATATATTATAAGTAATCGATTACGTTATATATTAATAATATATAATAATATATATTTTCATCATATTTTAGGTCCTAGGAAACTAGGCAACCAATTCATAGAAACACCTCTCCTATCAAAGTCACAATTGTAGTTATCCAAGGTTAATGTTGGCAACTGCTAACGTTTAATGATGTCCTATCTATAAATCAAGAGAGTACTTTCCAATCAAGTACTTTTTCTTCCTCAGTGGTTATTCACGGCTCCACCCATTTCTAAAGGGTTTATTGAACTGACTCCAAACGGCTCATATCTTGATGACCTCATCAGGAGTATTTCTGTGTAGACTCATCATGTCTTTGGTTCTCTCTCCCATCAGATGAGTGTGAACTCACACTGGACCCAAACACAGCCCACAGAGGACTCTCTCTGTCTGAGGACAACAGGAAGGTGACGAGGGTTAGAGAGGAGAAGTCGTATCCTGATCACCTGGAGAGATTTAACTACTGGCCCCAGGTGTTGTGTAGAGAGGGTCTGACTGACCGCTGTTACTGGGAGGTGGAGATGGAGAGGAAAGGAGGAGGTGTTGTTGATATAGGAGTGACATACAGAGGAATCACTAGGAGAGGAGGGGGTCATGACAGCAGGCTTGGATTCAACAACAAGTCCTGGAGTCTTCATTGTTATGATGATCGTTACTATGTCTTTTACAACGGTAGAGGAACAGACATACGTCTCCGCCCCTCTAACAGAGTAGGAGTGTATGTGGACCGGCCTGCTGGCTCTCTCTCCTTCTACAGAGTGTCCCCAGATGGAGGAGGGTCCTCACTGACACTCATCCACACCTTCCAGTCCACATTCACCCAGGAGGACCTCCTCCCTGGGTTTGGGTTCTGGGGTTATGATTCCTCAGTGTCTCTGTGTCGCTTGTAGAAACACACACACACACACACACACACACACACACACACACACACACACACACACACACACACACACACACACACACACACACACACACACACAAACATATAGAGAAGTACACACACATATCAATTCATACACAGATGTATGCAAAAATACATACACACACACATAGAGACACACACACACACAGAAACACACACACACAGCAAGTTCCTGGGTTATGAGGACCACAATTGTATATCATTGTTTTTGTTCTTCTTTTATACATTAAACATTGTACTTTGAAAGGCATTGAAATCTAGCATGTGCTTACAGTTCCGATATATATCCTATATATTTGAATATTGATTTCCTTGTGCTGGGAGCTGATAAAGTGAATATTGATGTCCTTGTGTTTGGAGCAACATAGCAGCACACATCATGTTCAGTTATAAAGATATGTTCTCCTGAACCTGCTCCTCAATGACCCCTAACCCCTATCTGCTCCTTAATGACCTCTGACCCCTACCTGCTCCTCAATGACCCCTAACCCCTACCTGCTCCATAATGACCTCTAACCCCTACCTGCTCCTTAATGACTCCTAACACCTACCTGCTCCTTAATGACCTCTGACCCCTACCTGCTCCTTAATGACCTCTGACCCCTACCTGCTTCATTCAAGGTTCAAGATTCAAGATTTTGATTTGCCATATGCAACAAGTAGAATGGAATGCTTACTCCCCATTCCCTCCTGCAGTTTGAATTTATACTACAATTTAACACAATGTACTATACTATGTACTATACTTACACTGTACTGCAACAAGACTGTACACAATTAAAATAATAAAAATTACTATAAATTGACTGATGGAGTGTGTGTTGAATTGTGCAAAAAAGCATTTAAAAAGCATTTTAAAGTGCCAGTAGTGCAGCAGCATCATGAATTCAGTGCAGAACAGTGCAGTAACTGTAATGAGTCCAGCAAAGTATGACAGTGTAATGTTAATGACAATGTTATGATAGTGGCAGCACTCCTAGCAGTTCAGTAGGTCACTGCCTGTGGATCAAACTATCCTTGAACCTGGTAGTCGTTGTACGGATGCTGCAGAACCGACGACCGGACGGTAGGGGGGAGAAGAGATGGAGCCCAGGGTGGTTGGGAACCTCGCAGGCATAACAGGTATAACAGGCAACTGTAAACACATTCAACCGCCCTCTTTAAGATGAATCCAGTGACAAACTGAATATGCTCTGTGGGGTTAAGTTAACGTTACATTTGGTTATGGATGAGAGAAGTGGGAAAAGCTGTGACTCCTGTAAACGCTTAACGTTAGTAGTGTCCAACTCAACAGCGTACTGACCAGCAGTAGTGTCCTTTATCCTGACTCTGGTGAAGACTAATCTAAAGTCAATGATTACAACGACTTATTGTTAGAAAAGTAAAAACTAAATAACGGTACAACTGCATCTGATCGTACGTCTGTTACATTTAAATTGTTTGTATTTTTCAGTAATACGATATTGACAAGAAGACAGCTAGAGGTGGTAAACGCCTAATAAGATGGCTCCAGAGGGAGAGATTGTTGGTGAGGAAAAAGCGATGCCCTGTGTGCAACTACAGAATGAAATAAAACAAACCAACAGGACCAAGGATGTGTCAGGGCAGGGTAGAGGTATAGGACCCGAAAGCAGAGTGACAGAAGCCAGGTAGAACAGGTGTTTAATGATCGGCGCACACGCCGATTAACGCCAGCAAAAGGCAAAAGGTACAGACAGGGCAAATCCAAAAACGTGGTCAAGGCAAGCAGAGGTCGTCAACAGGATGTCGAGGGTTGAGGCAGAGGTACAAAAACGGTACAAAACAGGCTAAAACAAGGTCGTTCTCCAGGTGAGGGTCAAAGCACGGAGGATCAATAGACAGAACACAATGAACTTAACTCGATACGAACGTGAGGCTTTCGGAGAAATCCGGGTGATAATCCAGCATTGAGTAACACAACAGACATGGCTTGAATACAGCTTGGTCAATGAGGAGCGATTGACAACAGGTGAGTTCAGTGTGAAACGGCCGACAGGGAAAACACGGAGTGCTTGGACGAGTCCGGTGACATCGTGGATCCAGGAAGCCCGCGGAGATCCAGGACTAGGAGCGTGAAGAGCTGGGTTGGACCGTGACAAGAATGTACCTATTCTACTGTGTACATGTACTGACAATATACATATTATACTGAGTAAAGGTACTGACAATGTACCTATTATACTGACTACATGTACTGAGAATATACCTATTATACCAAGTATAAGTACTGACAATGTACCTATTCTGCTGAGTACAAGTACTGACAATGTACCTATTATACTGAGTACAAGTACTGACAATGTACCTATTATACTGAGTACAAGTACTGACAATATACCTATTATATTGAGTACAAGTACTGAGAATGTACCTATTATACTTAATAAAGGTACTGACAATGTACCTATTCTACTGAGTACAAGTACTGACAATGTACCTATTATACATAATGTACTGAGTACTTCCTGTACTCACTACAGACTACAGTATCTTAGTCTTAGTGAGAAGTTTCTTTGAAATGAGTAACAATCTTGTTGGATTCTTCTTGTGTTGTTTCCTGCTTCATTTTTCTGGTTACACCCAGGCAGGCGGGCAGGCAGGTACACACACACACACACACACACACACACACACACACACACATACACACACACACCACACACACACACACACACACACACACACACACACACACACACACACACACACACACACACACACACACACACACACACACACACACACACACACACACACACACACACACACACCGTGAATCCAGCGGGCCCCAAATACAAGTACACAACTGACTGAATTTGAAGTGGACAGCAGTGGACGCAAATCACAGGATCAACAGATCCAAGAATACATACACTAATTATCTATACTGAAACTTTCCTAACAATAACTAGAAAGAGAGAGAGAGAGAGAGAGAGAGAGAGAGAGAGAGAGAGAGAGAGAGAGAGAGAGAGAGAGAGAGAGAGAGAGAGAGAGAGAGAGAGAGAGAGAGAGAGAGAGAGAGAGAGACAGACAGACAGACAGACAGACAGACAGACAGACAGACAGACAGACAGAAACAGAGAGAGGGAAAGAGGACAGCGAGGAGGAGAGAGGGAGGAAGATATATTGTTCAGGCTGTGTGTGTGTGTGTGTGTGTGTGTGTGTGTGTGTGTGTGTGTGTGTGTGTGTGTGGGAGTAGAGAGGAAACTGTGTAACTCATAATAGATCAGATTATAATCTAAATGTACTGACAAAGTAACTTTAGAGTTAACTACAGTCTTCAATCTTAATCTTCTTCCTGGTGTAATAAAGTGATATATAATGATATATTAGTGATATATATTGATGATACATCACAGATCAGAGTTCACTACAGTATCTTAGTCTTCTTCCTGCTGTAATAAAGTGATATATGATGATATATTAGTGATATATATTGATGATACATCACAGATCAGAGTTGACTACAGTATCTTAGTCTTCTTCCTGCTGTAATAAAGTGATATATGATGATATATTAGTGATATATATTGATGATACATCACAGATCAGAGTTGACTACAGTATCTCTGAATCGGTAACTAAGCATGATGAACCAGTTGGTCCAGTTCCCCTCCCAGTTCAGTTCCTTTCAGACTAACCTCTTCTAGGCTGTTGTTCCATGACTTCACTCAGTCATGAACCATAATAACCTTATTAACATATGAACCATAGACAGAGAGCTCTGAGGACTAGAAGCTCAGACACATACAGTCTCTGACGATACTTTGATTCATTTAGAATAAAATCAGAAGTGTACACACATTGCAACATGATGTCATTCATTATTCAGAAGCAAACACTTTAATCAATATAGACTATTGATTACTGACTGCAACTGTTCACTCTGAATGGTTCACAGTCTGTTGGGTTGGATTCTTCTTGTGTTGTTTCCTGGTTCGTTTTTCGGGTTACACCCTTTACAGGCAGGCACACACACACACACACACACACACACACACACACACACACACACACACACACACACACACACACACACACACACACACACACACACACACACACACACATACATACACACACACACACACACACACACACACACACACACACACACACACACACACACACACACACACAAACAAGCACACACACAAACAAGCACATACTCACACATGCACATAGACAAACAAACACACACAGACATACACAGACAGACACACACACACACACCCAGATACACATACACAAATACAGGCACACACACAGACATATACACACACACATGCACACGCACATATACACAAAACACAAACAGATACAGACACACACACAGAGACACAAACACACACACACACACACACCCCTACTGGTTTTGGTGGTTTCAGGTCAGGTGACTTTTCCCATACCAGTTCAAACTGGTTGTGGGGGCCCACCTTTCCCTTTGCCCCAGAGAGACATGAGTTACACCAAACTGCTCCTGGAAATCTCAGGAAGAATTCAGACTATTTAGAATTAAATTCTAGTCCAAGAGTCTGGAGATTTGAGGACCTGACGTTCTACATGAACTGTGGGGACCGGGCAGGAAGTGGGCGTTTCCTAACAAAACCCCGACTTATGAGAACCCCTTTGGTTTAGAGGGACTTTACCAACACACACACACACACACACACACACAGCAAGTTCCTGGCTTATGAGGACCAATGGTATATCAGGACATTACACACACACACACACAGCAAGTTCCTGGGTTATAAGGACCAATGGTATATCAGGACATTACACACACACACACAGCAAGTTCCTGGGTTATGAGGACCAATAGTATATCAGGACATTACACACACACACACACACACACATGTATCAAAGCTGTAGTCATGAGGACTAATTGTTTAGCTGAACTTTAACCTTTAAACTAGTGTTGTACAACATTTAGAGACTGAAAACACACATGACTACAGTTTATTATTATTTATTTTTTAAATTTTAATCAAACTAAAGAGTGTGTTTGATGTGGCTGACTGTGGTGATAGAAAAGTATCTTAACAATAGTTATCTATACATGCGTATCTGTGTAAAGATAAGTGTCTTTAATGATGGTGAATATTAATTCACCATCAATATATAGTATTTTTGGATATGAACACATATTCTATGTCTTATATAAAGTGGTTCTGTATTGTGAATGAATGAAGGGTCAGCATTAAGGTAAAGAGGAATAGCTTCTAAGTGTCTTGACTGAACAATAGAATAACAGCTAAAACATAGAAGAGGTTCAACTTGACCAAACTGTTGAAAGTTGTGGTGTATTATTGTAAACGTCATTATTTTAGTCACTTTATGCTTGACAATAGTTAGTAAAACAAAACCTGTGAACATCCACAGTGAAAGATGCCGTTAGTCTGCTTCATGTCTAATGTTGACTTGGACATAAAGCAGACTAATGGCCTCTTTCCATGTTTCTCTTCTTGTTAGGAGAAGCATTAAGAGAGTCTTTATTGATGGATAACTGGCCATTGTGCTATTGTGACCACATGGCCACATAGACACACAGCTCCACAACACAGTGAGAGGGAAAAGGACTTGGCTCACACACCCATTAGTCAGCTGATGTCACAAAGTGCTGGACCAGTTGAGGCTCACCAAGTGACTGATTGGCTTTAATTGGCATCTATTCTGAACTCTAAGAAAGTGCATCTAGTGCTTGATGACACGAACATCAGGACAGAGTTTGGCCTCCAAAGAGGACATTAGAAACAGGTTCAGTGTGTGGAGTCTAATGGATTTCCCTAATAAACGGCCAACACGCTCCTCATCTGGACCGGAGCGTTTCCCTGACTTTTATTAAATGTCTTTTTGATCACCAGTGTTGCTTTGACCATTTGAGTTCAGACTAAGTCTTAAAGGGCATCGCTGACAGGGAACCGGAGGACCTGTGAGCACATGCTAGACCTCAATGCCTTTCACAGTACATTTATTACCATGGATTCAACCTAGGATACAATGTTTAATGTATAACAGAAGATCAAATACAATATATATATATATATATATACACACTGTAGCTATTTATCTCTATATATATCCATATATATATATATATATATATACACACTGTATCTATTTATCTCTATATATCTATATCTATATAGATATAGATATCTATATATATACACCGTATATATTTATCTCTATATATATCTCTATATATATATATATATATATATACATACACTGTATCTATTTATCTCTGTATATATCTCTATATATATCTCTATATATATACACACACTGTATCTTTTAATCTCTATATATATCTCTATATATATCTATCGATATATATACACACTATCTATTTATCTCTATATATATATATCTATATATATATATATATATATACACTGTATCTATGTATCTCTCTATATATCTCTATATATATATCTATATATATACACACTGTATCTATGTATCTCTATATATATAGAGATATCTATATCTATATATATACACACTATCTATTTATCTCTATATATATATATCTATATATATCTATATATATATACACTGTATCTATGTATCTCTCTATATATATATATCTATATATATACACACTGTATCTATTTATCTCTATATATATCTCTATATCTATATCTATATATATACACACTATCTATTTATCTCTATATATATATCTATATATATCTATATATATACATACACTGTATCTATTTATCTCTATATATATATATATATATATACACTGTATCTATTTATCTCTATATATATCTCTATATATATATCTATATATATAGAGAGATATATAGAGATAAATAGATATTTATATATATAATATTTTACTTTTCTAACAATAAGTCGTTGTAATTTCCTTTTGATTAGTTTTCACCAGGGTGGGGCCCGGGAAGAGAGCCACCCCTTCTGCCCAGGTCGGTGGGAGTCCTCTCTGGAGGTCTCTGGACCCTCCTCCAGGGGTCTCCTCTAGGGGTCTCCTCCGGGACCTCCTCTGGAGTCTCCTTAGAGGTCTGCTCTGAACCCCCTCTGTAGTCGACAGCCGGGGACCGTGTGACATTGTCGGGCGGATACGGCGTGACGTCAGCAGACAGGGGCTGCGTGACAACGTCGGGCGGGTACAGCGCGGCGTCAGCAGACGGGGGCTGCGTGACGTCGTCTGGCGGATCCGGCGCGGCGTCAGCAGACGGGGGCTGCATGACGTCGTCGGGCGGATCCGGCGCGGCGTCAGCAGACGGGGGCTGCGTGACGTCGTCGGGTGAATCCGGCGCGGTGTCAGCAGACGGAGGTTGCGTGAGATCGTCAGGCGGGTAAGGCGCGGCGTCAGCAGACGGGGGGCGCTTGACGTCATCAGGCGGGTACGGCGCAGCGTCTGCAGACGGGTGCGGAGCGACGTCCTCAGGCGGGTGCGGAGCAACGTCCTCAGGCGGGTGCGGAGCGACGTCCTCAGGCGGGTGCGGATCGACGTCCTCAGGCGGGTGCGGAGCGACGTCGTCAGCCGGGTGCGGAGCGGTCAGACGAGGGAGAAGCGTGACGTCAACAGGCAGGGACAGCGCGGCGTCGGGGGTCCCTCCGCAGAGGGGGGAAGAAATGGCGGTAGACAGGTCCCAGAGCTGGCCCATCATGTACTGCAGTCCCCGAAACCACAGTCCGCACCGGGCATCATACTCGGGCTTCCACTGGTAGTATACGTCGAGGGTCACCCGAGCCAACGCGACCCCCCACTCCTTCTCCAGCCTCCGCAGCGCTCGAACCCGTGATGGGCCACGGCTCCTCAGGGCATCACCAGACCAGCGTGAGGTGGCCTGGTCTCAACGGGGCCATGTCAAAGGCGCGTCCATAGGCATCGATAGTCTGTATAATGATCCTCCACGTGTCGCAGTTGCCGGGGTCCATGGTGGTGAGGTCGTTCTGTCACGAGAGAGGGAGTGGGTTGGACCCCGAACGCAGACGCCGACAAGTGGAGTGATACGAGACGGCTTTATTTCCCAAAACACACACAAAACACAAGGGTACACGGGGAGGACGATCCGCGGAGTACCGGCAGGCAGTTGACCGGCGGGTAGTCCGGGACAGGGGAAGGAGTCTGTACCGGGGGTATCGGGTGCGGAGTACCGGCAGGTAGTTGGCAGGCGATAGGTACCAGACGGGAGAACTACGTGCATAGTAGAGTAACGACCTCACGCTGGGGTAAAGGAAAGACAACGTATATATACCCCAGGTGAGGTGATAAACTAATTAGACGGGGAGATTGTGTCCAGGTGTGTGTGTGTGTGTGTGGCCAGCGCACGTGGCTTGCCCCCTGCCCCCCCCTGCCCCCTGCCAACCAACGTGATTGTTTGTTGACAAGAGCGTGTGTGCGCCACCAGCGCACGTGGCTAGGCCACGCCCCCTGCCAACGACCGTAACCGTGACAGAGGGCGGTTGAATGTGTTTACAGTTGTCTGTTATACCTGTTATGCCTGCGAGGTTCCCAACCACCCTGGGCTCCATCTCTTCTCCCCCCTACCGTCCGGTCGTCGGTTCTGCAGCATCCGTACAACGACTACCAGGTTCAAGGATAGTTTTATCCACAGGCAGTGACCTACTGAACTGCTAGGAGTGCTGCCACTATCATAACATTGTCATTAACATTACACTGTCATACTTTGCTGGACTCATTACAGTTACTGCACTGTTCTGCACTGAATTCATGATGCTGCTGCACTACTGGCACTTTAAAATGCTTTTTAAATGCTTTTTTGCATAATTCAACACACACTCCATCAGTCACTTTATAGTCATTTTTATTGTCATTTTAATTGTGTACAGTCTTGTTACAGTACAGTGTAAGTATAGTACATAGTATAGTATATTGTGTTAAATTGTAGTATCAATTCAAACTGCAGGAGGGAATGGGGAGTAAGCATTCAATTCTACTTGTTGCATATGGAAAATGAAAATCTTGAACTGTTGAATGAAGGAGCAGGTAGGGGTCAGAGGTCATTAAGGAGCAGGTTGGGGTTAGGGGTCATTAAGGAGCAGGTTAGGGTTAGGGGTCATTAAGGAGCAGGTAGGGGTTAGGGGTCATTAAGGAGCAGGTAGGAGTTAGGGGTCATTGAGGAGCAGGTAGGGGTTAGGGGTTATTAATAATCAGGTATGGGTCAGAGGTCATTTAGGGAAGGTAGGGGTCAGAGGTCATAAAGGAGCAGGTATGGGTCAGAGGTCATTATGGAGCAGGTAGGGGTAGGAGGTCAAAAAGGAGCAGGTAGGGGTCAGAGGTCAAAAATGAGCAGGTAGGGATTACAGGTCCTTAAGAAGCAGGTAGGGGTTAGAGGTCATTGAGGAGCAGGTACAGGAGAACATATCTTTAATTAATTAACATGCTGTGGTGATAAGATGTTCCCAACACAAGCAAATCAATATTCACTTTATCAGCTCACAGCACAAGGAAATCAATATTCACAAATATTGATCCCAATATTACTGATGAACAGAATATCAATCAGTATCCGTGTTAGAAACTCATATCAGAGCCTTTTTTAGAATGTTAATATACACAGAATATAAAAGTACTATAGAACTACAGAATGACAAATAGAGAGGTGTCTGTATCTGTGTTTGTGTGTTTATCTCTAAAAATGTGTGTGTGTGTGTTTTATTTCTATATGTGTGTGTGCGTTTCTATATTTGTGTGTGTTTGTGTTCATTTGTGTTCATTTCTCAATATGTGTGTGTGTATAAAAATGCATGTTTGTGTGTGTGTGTACTACTATATATTTGTCTGTGTGTGTCTGTATACTGTGTGTTTGTATATAAGTGTTTGTAAGTATGTGTGTGTGTGTATGTATTTTTAAGTGTGTGTGTGTACTTCTCTATATTTGCGTGTGTGTGTGTGTGTTTGTCTGTATACTGTGTGTTGTGTGTGTGTACCTGCGTGTCTATGTGTGTTGCTACAAGCAACACAGAGACACTGAGGAACCATAACCCATACCCAGAACCCAAACCCAGGGAGGAGGTCCTCCTGGGTGAATGTGGACTGGAAGGTGTGGATGAGTGTCAGTGTGTCTGAGGACCCTCCTCCATCTGGGGACACTCTGTAGAAGGACAGAGAGCCAGCAGGCCGGTCCACATACACTCCTACTCTGTTAGAGGGGGGGAGATCTATGACTTGACTTTGACTACCATTGTACCGGACATAGTAACGATCATCAGTACAATAAATACTCCAGGACTTGTTGTTGAATCCAAGAAAGCTGCCAGGACCCTGTCCACTCCTATTGATTCCTCTGTATGTCACTCCTATACCAACACCTCCTCCTTTCCTCTCCACCTCCACCTCCCAGTAACAGCGGTCAGTCAGAACCTCTCTACACATCACCTGGGGATGGGAGTCAAATCTCTCCGGGTGATCAGGATACGACTCCTCCTCTCTAACCCTCGTCACCTTCCTGTTGTCCTCAGACAGAGAGAGTCCTCTGTGGGCTGTGTTTGGGTCCAGTGTGAGTTCACACTCATCTGATGGGAGAGAGAACCAAAGACATGATGAATCTACACAGAAATACTCCTGATGAGGTCATCAAGATATGAGCCGTTTTGAGTCAGTTCAATAAACCCTTTAGAAATGGGTGGAGCCGTGAATAACCACTGAGGAAGAAAAAGTACTTGATTGGAAAGTACTCTCTTGATTTCTAGATAGGACATCATTAAACGTTAGCAGTTGCCAACATTAACCTTGGATAACTACAATTGTGAATTTGATAGGAGAGGTTGCCTAGTTTCCTAGGACCTAAAGTATGATGAAAATATATATTATTATAGATTATATATATAAATATAACATTATCGATTTATTATAATATATTAATGTTTGTTTATTTTATTTATTAATATAAACATTATTATATAGTGATATACAGTGCTGCTCGAAAGTATGTGAACCCCCTAGACATGGTCATTGTAATTGTACAAAAATGTAAAATAACCTTATTAAATGTATATCCAAACACCAATTTGTAAAGCAGGACTTTCCAAATAATGGACACAAACAAAGAAAAATGATGTATTTTCATTATTTATTCAAAAAAAGTGGTTTCTCCCACAAAAACTGAAAATATGACTTGTGCAAAAGTATGTGAACCCTTTTGGTTAATAGCGTGTGGCACCTCCTTTTGCAGCCATTACTGCAATCAAACGTTTTCTATAGCCACTGACCAGTCTCTCGCATCTGCTGTGGGGGATTTTTGCCCACTCTTCCTTGCAGAACTCAGCCAGTTGAGAAAGGTTGGAGGGACATCTGGCATGTACCCCCCGCTTCAGGTCTAGCCACAACATTTCAATTGGATTGAGGTCCGGACTTTGACTTGGCCAATCCAGAGTACGAATCCTCTTTTTTCTGAACCATTCCTTGGTAGATTTGCTGGTATGTTTTGGGTCGTTGTCTTGTTGAAAAACCCATTTACGGCCCAGTTTCAACTTCCTGACTGATGGCTGGAGATTCTTATCAAGAATTTGCTGATACACTTCAGAATTCATGTTTCCCTGGATGATATGGAGTTGTCCAGGTCCAGAAGCAGAGAAGCAGCCCCATACCTTAACATTTCCACCACCATGCTTCACTGTTGGGATGAGGTTCTTTTCTTCATGTGCTGTGTTGGTTTTTCTCCAAACAAAGCGCTTACGATTATGACCAAATAATTCTATTTTGGACTCATCTGTCCAGAGAATGGACTTCCAGAAGGCCTCTGGTTTGTCCAAGTTCTCTCTGGCAAACTTTAAACGGGCAGCTTTGTTCTTTTTGGAGAGCAGAGGCTTCCTTCTAGCAACCATCCCATGAATGTCGTGTTGGTTCAATTTTCGTCTAATTGTAGACGCATGTACATTTACACCTGACGCTGCCAGAGAGCTCTGCAACTCTTTAGAGGTGATGTGTGGGTTGTCCTTTACCTGATTTATTATTCTACGGGTGCTTCTTGATGTTAGTTTTAATGGGCGTCCACTTCTAGGCAAAGATGCGGTCATCTTGGACGCCCTCCATTTGTAAATTATTTGCCTCACCGTGGATGGATGGAGCTGGAATCGAAACCCCCATGACGTCACAAAGCTTACGCGGAGATAACAGTTCCTCTTTGAGACGCGACGAGGAGAGAGACAGTTGAAAGGACACCAGCCTTTGACCAACTAAGCGGTGGACAGCGTTCTAAGGTGAGTAGTGAGTGTTGACCAAGGGCTTCAAAGAGTTAGTTCTGCACCAGGGAGCCTGTTCCAACGGACACACTTTGATGGTGGACCATTGTTAAGTTCATGTAGTATTAGATGTGTATTATATGTTTATATCAAGCCCTACGCTACTCCATCACTCATATAGATAGAGATATATACACATATAGGAACATTAGAACCACTTTAAACTGTTGTCTAAACACTTTAATACGTTTTTAAAAGATCGTTTTTTTTAGTAGTAGTGGTAGTAGTAGAATATAGATGGGGATATATACACATATAGGGACATTAGAACCACTTTAAACTGTTGTCTAAACACTTTAATACGTTTTTAAAGATCGTTTTTTTTAGTAGTGGTGGTAGTAGTAGAATTTGAGTAGTAGTAGTTGTAGTAGTAGTAATAGTTGTTAGTAGTATCAGTAGTGGTAGTAGTAGTAGTAATAGTCGTCGTCGTAGTAGTAATAGTAGTAGTAGTAGTAGTAGTAGTAGTAGTAGTAGTGGATTGTATTATAAGTAGTAGTAGTAGTAGTAGTAGAATAAGTATTTGTAGTAGTGTTAGTAGTAGTAATAGTTGTAGTGGAATAGTAGTTGTAGTAGTAGTAGCTATGAGTAGGAGTAGTAGTATTAATATTAGTAGTGTTAGTAGTAGTAGTAGTAGTATAAGTAGTGGATGATAGTAGTAGTAGTAGTAGTTGTAGTAGTAGTAGTATTATAAGTAATAGTAGTAGTAGTATTATAAGTAGTAGTAGTAGTAGTAGTTGTAGTAGTAGTAGTTGTTAGTAGTAGTAGTAGTGGTAGTTGTAGTAGTAGTATAATTCGAGAAGTAGTAGTTGTAGTTGTATTTGTAGTAATAGTTGTTAGTAGTAGTAGTAGTTGTAGTGGATTGTAGTAGTAGTAGTAATAGTTAGTAGTAGTATTAGTAGTATTAGTAGTATTAGTATACTAAGTATTATTACAGTTGCTCTGTGTGTCTGTGTGTGTGTGTGTGTGTGTGTGTGTGTGTTCATGTGAGACAACTCGATAAATAAGTATGACGTGTCTTTTCGTGTCTTAGGCAACAAAGCGGTTAAACAACCCTCATCACAGCCTTTGTCCAACTAAGCGGTGGACAGCGTTCTAAGGTGAGTAGTGAGTTTGACCAAGGGCTTCAAAGAGTTAGTTCTGCACCAGGGAGCCTGTTCCAACGGACACACTTTGATGGTGGACCATTGTTAAGTTCATGTAGTGTCAGATGTGTATTATATGTTTATATCAAGCCCTACGCTACTCCATCACTCATATAGATAGAGATATATACACATATAGGGACATTAGAACCTGTTTAAACTGTTGTCTAAACACCTTAATACGTTTTTAAAATATCGTTTTTTTTAGTAGTAGTGGTAGTAGTATAATTTGAGTAGTAGTAGTTGTAGTAGTAGTAATAGTTGTTAGTAGTAGTATTAGTATCAGTAGTGTTAGTAGTAGTAGTAGTAATAGTAGTAATAGTTGTCGTAATAATAGTAGTGGTAGTAGTGGTAGTAGTAGTAGTAGTAGTAGTAGTAGTTGTAATAGTAGTAGTGGAATAGTAGTCATTGTAGTAGTAGTAGTAGTACTCTCTCTCTCTCGCTTTACAGTACACTTTAACACTTTAATACGTTTAAAAAAAAGGTTGTTTTCTAACTTGATTCAACAATGTGTTCTAGGAATGGCCTCTGCTAAATCTTCCTGGTCTGAGGAGAACTTTTCCTGTTCCGTCTGTCTGGATGTGTTCAAGAGTCCAGTTTCCACACCATGTGGACACAACTTCTGTAGAGCCTGTATCACCACGTTCTGGGAGGACAAGGTCCAGTTCAAATGTCCTCTTTGCAACGAGCTGTTCCGCACAAGACCCGATCTACGGGTCAATACCCTCTTATCGGAGATGGTGGACGAGTTTAGACGGTCCGTACCGGTCAAAGAGCAGCCTTGTGTTGAACCAGGAGAAGAGGGGGACCACAGGTCCCATTCTGTTGTACGTCTGAAGGAGGAATATGAGCAGAATAAGGCCCAGCTGGGGAAGATAGACTCACACGCAGGGACCTTGAGGAGATCCCTGGATCAGCTGAAGGAGACACTGGACATGGAGATGAAGAAGCTGCCTGTCCTGAGGTCGACTCTAAAGAAGTGTAAGTGTCTGTTTAGTTTGAGTCATCACAACAACACACTAACTCCTCAGATTGAAAGTCCATCCACACAGCAGGAGGTGACGTCCTACTGGGAATGAACATGATGGTGGACATCATGTATCTTATCAATATATTATATATTGATAGATACATGATGGTTGGTATATTTTACATAATGCATAACCATCACAATGAATCCTTCTTCTGTAAAATACAACATATATTATTACTGTAACAATATTATTTATTAATGATGAGTATTATGAGTGTTATTATTATTAGACAATCATAATCAGGATGCTGTTAATCATACTTGTATGTGTATTTTATATTCAGAACATGATCTAAAATATATCTAATAATATATGTGAATAAATATATTTTATATAATAATATATATCACTATATAATAATGTTTATATTAATAAATAAAATATATAAATATTAATATATTATAATAATCGATATACGTTATAATATATATAATATATAATAATATATATTTTCATCATACTTTAGGTCCTAGGAAACTAGGCAACCAATTCTTAGAAACACCTCTCCTATCAAAGTCACAATTGTAGTTATCCAAGGTTAATGTTGGCAACTGCTAGCGTTTAATGATGTCCTATCTATAAATCAAGAGAGTACTTTCCAATCAAGTACTTTTTCTTCCTCAGTGGTTATTCACGGCTCCACCCATTTCTAAAGGGTTTATTGAACTGACTCCAAACGGCTCATATCTTGATGACCTCATCAGGAGTATTTCTGTGTAGACTCATCATGTCTTTGGTTCTCTCTCCCATCAGATGAGTGTGAACTCACACTGGACCCAAACACAGCCCACAGAGACTCTCTCTGTCTGAGGACAACAGGAAGGTGACGAGGGTTAGAGAGGAGGAGTCGTATCCTGATCACCTGGAGAGATTTGACTACTATCCCCAGGTGTTGTGTAGAGAGGGTCTGACTGACCGCTGTTACTGGGAGGTGGAGATGGAAGGAAGAGGTGTTAGTATAGGAGTGACATACAGAGGAATCACTAGGAGAGGACGGGGTGATGACAGCTGGCTTGGATTCAACAACAAGTCCTGGAGTCTTTATTGTTATGATGATTGTTACTCTGTCTGGTACAACGGTAGTAAACAGCCATAGATCTCCCCCCCTCTAACAGAGTAGGAGTGTATGTGGACCGGCCTGCTGGCTCTCTCTCCTTCTACAGAGTGTCCCCAGATGGAGGAGGGTCCTCAGACACACTGACACTCATCCACACCTTCCAGTCCACATTCACCCAGGAGGACCTCCTCCCTGCGTTTGGGTTATGGGGGGTTATGGTTCCTCAGTGTCTCTGTGTCGCTTGTAGCAACACACATAGACACGCAGGCACACACACTTACACACACACACACACACACACACGCACGCACACTCGCGCGCTCAAACACACAGAAGTACACACACACACATATAAATTCATACACAGATGTATAAAAAAAACACACACACACAGAAACACACACATATATATACAGTACACACACACACAAACGATATAGAAATACACACACACACACGCACTTAAACAAATACACACATATATAAAATGACACACATAAACACACATATACACACACTCACACAAACACACACACACATAGAAATACACACACACACGCACACACATATAGAACCACCCTCTATGATATTCTGTGTATTTTTCATTCTAAAAGGCTCTGATATGAGTTTCTAACACGGATCCTGATTGATATTCTGTTCATCCATAATATTGGGATCAATATTTGTGAATATTTATTTACTTGTGCTGGGAGCTGATAAAGTGAATATTGATTTACTTGTGCTGTGATCTGATAAAGTGAATATTGATTTCCTTGTTTTTGGAGCTGATGAAGTGAATATTGATTTTCTTGTGTTGGGAACAACTTAGCAGCACACATCATGTTCAGTTATAAAGATATGTTCTCCTGAACCTGCTCCTCAATGACCCTAACCCCTACCTAATCCTCAATGACCTCTGACCCCTACCTGCTCCTTAATGACCTCTGACCCCTACCTGCTCCTTAATGACCCCTAACCCCTACCTAATCCTCAATGACCTCTGACCCCTACCTGCTCCTTAATGACCTCTGACCCCTACCTGCTCCTTAATGACCCCTAACCCCTACCTGCTCCTTAATGACCTCTGACCCCTACATGCTCCTAATGACCTCTTACCCCTACCTGCTCCTTAATGACCTCTAACCTCTACCTGCTCCTTAATGACCTCTGACCCCTACCTGCTCCTTAATGACCTCTGACCCCTACCTGCTCCTTAATGACCTCTGACCCCTACCTGCTCCTTAATGACCGCTAACTCCTACCTGCTCCTTAATGACCTCTGACCCCTACCTGCTCCTTAATGACCTCTGACCCCTACCTGCTCCTTAATGCACTCTGACCCCTACCTGCTCCTTAATGACCTCTGACCCCTACCTGCTCCTCATTGACCACTAACCCCTACCTGCTCCTGAATGACTTCTGACTCCTACCTGCTCCTTAATAACCTCTGACCCCATCTGCTCCTTAATGACCTCTGACCCCTGCCTGACCCCTAATGACCTCTGACCCCTACCTGCTCCTTAATGACCTCTGACCCCTACCTGCTCTTGAATGACCTCTGACCCCTACCCTGTCCTTCATTCAAGATTAAAGCTTTGTATTTGCCATATGCGATAAGTAGAATTGAATGCTTACTCCCCATTCCCTCCTGCAGTTTGAGTTTATACTACAATTTAACACAATATACTATACTATGTACTATACTTACACTGTACTGTAACAATACTGTACACAATAAAAGACAATAAAATGACAAAGTCACTGATGGAGTGTGTGTTGAATTATGCAAAAAAGCATTTAAAAAGCATTTTAAAGTGCCAGTAGTGCAGCAGCATCATGAATTCAGTGCAGAACAGTGCAGTAACTGTAATGAGTCCAGCAAAGTATGACAGTGTAATGTTAATGACAATGTTATGATAGTGGCAGCACTCCTAGCAGTTCAGTAGGTCACTGCCTGTGGATAAAACTATCCTTGAACCTGGTAGTCGTTGTACGGATGCTGCGGAACCGACGACCGGACGGTAGGGGGGAGAAGAGATGGAGCCCAGGGTGGTTGGGAACCTCGCAGGCATAACAGGTATAACAGGCAACTGTAAACACATTCAACCGCCCTCTTTAAGATGAATCCAGTGACAAACTGAATATGCTCTGTGGGGTTAAGTTAACGTTACATTTGGTTATGGATGAGAGAAGTGGGAAAAGCTGTGACTCCTGTAAACGCTTAACGTTAGTAGTGTCCAACTCAACAGCGTACTGACCAGCAGTAGTGTCCTTTATCCTGACTCTGGTGAAGACTAATCTAAAGTCAATGATTAGAACGACTTATTGTTAGAAAAGTAAAAACTAAATAACGGTACAACTGCATCTGATCGTACGTCTGTTACATTTTAAATTGTTTGTATTTTTCAGTAATACGATATTGACAAGAAGACAGCTAGAGGTGGTAAACGCCTAATAAGATGGCTCCAGATGGATCAATAGACAGAACACAATGAACTTAACTCGATACGAACGTGAGGCTTTCGGAAAAATCCGGGTGATAATCCAGCATTGAGTAACACAACAGACATGGCTTGAATACAGCTTGGTCAATGAGGAGCGATTGACAACAGGTGAGTTCAGTGTGAAACGGCTGACAGGGAAAACACGGAGTGGCATTTCGGAACGGAGTCCGGTGACATCGCGGATCCAGGAAGCCCGCGGAGATCCAGGACTAGGAGCGGAAGAGCTGGGTTGGACCGTGACAAGAATGTACCTATTCTACTGTCATTGTCAGTACAAGTACTGACAATGTACCTATTATACAAGTACAAGTACTGACAATGTACCTATTATACCAAGTACAAGTACTGACAATGTACCTATTATACATCATGTACTGAGTACTTCCTGTACTGACTACAGACTACAGTATCTTAGTCTTCTTCCTGATAAGTGATATATGATGATGTATTAGTGATATATATTGATGATATATCACAGATCAGAGTTGACTACAGTATCTTAGTCTTCTTCCTGCTGTAATAAAGTGATATATGATGATATATTAGTGATATATATTGATGATACATCACAGATCAGAGTTGACTACAGTATCTTAGTCTTCTTCCTGCTGTAATAAAGTGATATATGATGATATATTAGTGATATATATTGATGATATATCACAGTTCAGAGTTGACTACAATATCTTAGTCTTCTTCCTGCTGTAATAAAGTGATATATGATTATATATATGATATATATGATATATGATCCCAGGTGTTTCCCATTCAGATTCAGATTCAGATTCAGATTCAGATTACTTTATTAATCCCGAGGGAAATTAAGGTGCAACAGTTGACACAGGGGGAATAAATGCACACAAAAAAAATACTACTACCTAAGCTAAAAAACAAAACAACTAACTAATAAAAATTGTATAAACAAAAATATAGTTAAATGAAATCTAAATGTATTGATAAATGAAGATAAATTTACAGTATTATTACAGTAATACGTAGGTATATACAATACACAACAATACGTATAGTGCAAATTGGCAGAATAATATATTAATAAATAACTAAACTGAAAAGTGACATGTGTAAAGTGAAAAGTGAATTTGAAGAGTGATTTGCAGTGCGTTGACCAAAAAATAATAATAATAAGTACGTTGGCCTCAGGTCACTGAGTCTCCACTGTCCCTCTCACGACCCGTGGTAGATGAGTTAAAGAGTCTAATAGCCACAGGAAGAAAGGACTTCCTATGGCGTTCTGTGGTGCACCTGGGTGGAATGAGTCATCATAATCAGGCCGGCTGAGGCCAATGAACACCTGGGATCTTCCCTACTTAAGGCCCACGAAGACCGACGTCGGGGCTTGACCATCGCGCACCTTACTGAGAACCTTATGGCTCCAACCCCCCCAGCTCCAAGGAGCCTCTCCGCCTTCCACCCTCTGGACCATCTCCCCGTGTCGACCACCCCACTTAACCTATCCTACCTTGTTGGTTTTTTTGAGTTTGTGGAGATTTGTCAGTAAAGACCTTATCCGTTGTTTTGGTTGTCCTGTGTCTCTGCCACATTTAGCTGGCCGGTCTTGTTGGGTCCTAACAGAATGGTCAAGACTACATTGAGCCAAGCCGGGAACCCAGAAGCAGGAAGCGGAAAACCACCTGAGTTACGCTAGCTCCCTGTGTCTCCAGTTCCTAGCTCCCAGGCTAGCTCCCTGTGTCTCCAGTTCCTAGCTCCCAGGCTAGCTCCCTGTGTCTCCAGTTCCTAGTTTCCAGGCTAGCTCCTTGTGTCTCCAGCTCCTAGCTTCCAGGCTAGCTCCCTGTGTCTCCAGTTCCTAGCTCCCAGGCTAGCTCCCTGTGTCTCCAGTTCCTAGCTAGTCCCTGTGTCTCCAGTTACTAGCTCCCAGGCTAGCTCCCTGTGTCTCCAGTTCCTAGCTCCCAGGCTAGCTCCCTGTCTCCAGTTCCTAGCTCCCAGGCTAGCTCCCTGTGTCTCCTGTTCCTAGCTCCCAGGCTAGCTCCCTGTGTCTCCAGTTCCTAGCTCCCAGTGTCTCCAGTTCCTAGCTCCCAGTGTCTCCAGTTCCAAGCTCCCAGGCTAGCTCCCTGTGTCTCCTGTTCCTAGCTCCCAGGCTAGCTCCCTGTGTCTCCAGTTCCTAGCTCCCAGGCTAGCTCCCTGTGTCTCCGGTTCCTAGCTCCCAGGCTAGCTCCCCGTGTCTCCAGTCCCTAACTCCCAGGCTAGCTCCCTATGTCTCCAGTTCCTAGCTCCAGGCTAGCTCCTGTGTCCCCAGTTCTTAGTTTCCAGGCTAGCTCCCTGTGTCTCCAGTTTCCTATCTCCCAGGCTAGCTCCCTGTCTCCAGTTCCTACCTCCAAGGCTAGCTCCCTGTGTCTCCAGTTCCTAGCTCCCAGGCTAGCTCCCTGTGTCTCCAGCTCCTAGCTTCCTGGCTAGCTCCTTGTCCCCAGCTCCTAGCTTCCAGGCTAGCTCCCTGTGTCTCCAGTTCCAAGTTCCCAGGCTAGCTCCCTGTGTCTCCAGCTCCTAGCTTCCAGGCTAGCTCCATGTTTCCAGCTCCTAGCTTCCAGGCTAGCTCCCTGTGTCTCCAGTTCCTAGCTCCCAGGCTAGCTCCTTGTGTCTCCAGTTCCTAGCTCCCAGGCTAGCTCCCTGTGTCTCCAGCTCCTAGCTTCCAGAGCTAGCTCCTGTGTCTCTGGTTCCTAGCTCCCAGGCTAGCTCCCTGTGTCTCCAGTTCCTACCTCCCAGGCTAGCTCCCTGTGTCTCCAGCTCCTAGCTTCCTGGCTAGCTCCTTGTCCCAGCTCTTATCTTCCAGTCTAGCTCCCTGTGTCTCCATTTCCTAGCTCCCAGGCTAGCTCCCTGTGTCTCCAGCTCCTAGCTTCCTGGCTAGCTCCTTGTCCCACTTCCTAGCTTCCAGGATAGCTCCCTGTGCCTCCAGTTCCACTTCCCAGGCTAGCTCCTTGTGTCTCCAGTTCCTAGCTTCCAGGCTAGCTCCCTGTGTCTCCAGTTCCTAGCTTCCAGGCTAGCTCCCTGTGTCTCCAGTTCCTAGCTCCCAGGCTAGCTCCCTGTGTCTCCATTTCCACTCCCAGTCTAGCTCCTATCCAGGCTAGCTCCCATGTCTCCAGCTCCTAGCTTCCAGGCTAGCTCAGTGTCCCCAGCTTCTAGCTTCCAGAATAGCTCCTGTGTCTCCAGTTCCTAGCTCCCAGGCTAGCTCCCTTGTCTCCAGTTCCTAGCTCCCAGGCTAGCTCCCTGTGTCTCCAGTTCCTAGCTTCCAGGCTAGCTCCTGTGTCTCCAGTTCCTAGCTCCAGGCTAGCTCCCTGTGTCTCCAGTTCCTAGCTCCAGGCTAGCTCCCTGTGTCTCCAGTTCCTAGCGTCCAGGCTAGCTCCCTGTGTCTCCAGTTCCTAGCTCCCAGGCTAGCTCCCTGTGTCTCCAGTTCCTAGCTCCCAGTGTCTCCAGTCTCCTAGCTCCCAGTGTCTCCAGTTCCTAGCTCCCAGGCTAGCTCCCTGTGTCTCCAGTTCCTAGCTCCCAGGCTAGCTCCCTGTGTCTCCAGCTCCTAGCTTCCTGGCTAGCTCCTTGTCCCCAGCTCCTAGCTTCCAGGCTAGCTCCCTGTGTCTCCAGTTCCTATCTCCCAGGCTAGCTCCCTGTGTCTCCAGCTCCTAGCTTCCAGGCTAGCTCCTGTGTCTCCTGTTCCTAGCTTCCAGGCTAGCTCCCTGTGTCTCCAGTTCCTACTTCCAGGCTAGCTCCCTGTGTCTCCAGTTCCTAGCTCCCAGGCTAGCTCCCTGTGTCTCCAGTTCTTAGCTCCCAGGCTAGCTCCCTGTGTCTCCAGTTCCTAGCTTCCAGGCTAGCTCCCTGTGTCTCCAGCTCCTAGCTTCCTGGCTAGCTCCTTGTCCCTAGCTCCTAGCTTCCAGGCTAGCTCCCTGTGCCTCCAGTTCCACGTTCCCAGGCTAGCTCCTTGTGTCTCCAGTTCCTAGTTCCCAGGCTAGCTCCTTGTGTCTCCAGCTCCTAGCTTCCAGGCTAGCTCCCTGTGTCTCCAGTTCCTAGCTCCCAGGCTAGCTCCCTGTGTCTCCATTTTCTCGCTCCCAGTCTAGCTCGCTATTCCCAGGCTAGCTCGCCATGTCTCCAGCTCCTAGCTTCCAGGCTAGCTCAGTGTCCCCAGCTTCTAGCTTCCAGAATAGCTCCTTGTGTCTCCAGTTCCTAGTTTCCAGGCTAGCTCCTTGTGTCTCCAGCTCCCAGCTTCCAGGCTAGCTCCCTGTGTCTCCAGTTCCTAGTTTCCAGGCTGGCTCCTTGTGTCTCCAGCTCCTAGCTCCCAGGCTAGCTCCCCATGTCTCTAGTTCCTAGCTCCCAGGCTAGCTCCCCACGTCTCTAGTTCCTAGCTCCCAGGCTAGCTCCTCGTGTCTCCAGTTCCTAGCTCCAGGCTAGCTCCCTGTGTCTCCAGTTCCTAGCTCCCAGGCTAGCTCCCTGTGTCTCCAGTTCCTAGCGTCCAGGCTAGCTCCCTGTGTCTCCAGTTCCTAGCTCCCAGTGTCTCCAGTTCTAGCTCCCAGGCTAGCTCCCTGTGTCTCCAGTTGCTAGCTCCCAGGCTAGCTCCCTGTGTCTCCTGTTCCTAGCTCCCAGGCTAGCTCCCTGTGTCTCCAGTTCCTAGCTCCCAGGCTAGCTCCCTGTGTCTCCAGTTCCTAGCTCCCAGGCTAGCTCCCTGTGTCTCCGTTCCAAGCTTCCAGGCTAGCTCCCTGTGTCTCCAGTTCCTAGCTCCCAGGCTAGCTCCCTGTGTCTCCAGTTCCTAGCTCCCAGGCTAGCTCCCTGTGTCTCCTGTTCCTAGCTCCCAGGCTAGCTCCCTGTGTCTCCGGTTCCAAGCTCCCAGGCTAGCTCCTTGTGTCTCCAGTTCCAAGCTTCCAGGCTAGCTCCCTGTGTCTCCAGTTCCTAGCTCCCAGGCTAGCTCCCTGTGTCTCCAGTTCCTAGCTCCCAGGCTAATTCCCTGTGTCTCCATTACCTAGCTCCCAGCCTAACTCGCTATGTCTCCAGCTCCTAGCTTCCAGGCTAGCTCATTGTCCCCAGCTTCTAGCTTCCAGAATAGCTCCTTGTGTCTCCAGTTCCTAGTTTCCAGGCTAGCTCCTTGTGTCTCCAGCTCCCAGCTTCTAGGCTAGCTCCCTGTGTCTCCATTTCCTAGTTTCCAGGCTAGCTCCTTGTGTCTCCAGTTCCTAGCTCCCAGGCTAGCTCCCTGTGTCTCCAGTTCCTAGCTCCCAGGCTAGCTCCCTGTGTCTCCTAGTTCCTAGCTCCCAGGCTAGCTCCCTGTGTCTCCGGTTCCAAGCTCCCAGGCTAGCTCCCTGTGTCTCTAGTTCCAAGCTTCCAGGCTAGCTCCCTGTGTCTCCAGTTCCTAGCTCCCAGGCTAGCTCCCTGTCTCCAGTTCCTAGCTTCCAGGCTAGCTCCCTGTGTCTCCAGTTCCTAGCTCCCAGGCTAGCTCCCTGTGTCTCCAGTTCCTAGCTCCCAGGCTAGCTCCCTGTGTCTCCAGCTCCTAGCTTCCAGGCTAGCTCCTGTGTCTCCAGTTCTAGCTTCCAGGCTAGCTCCTGTGTCTCCAGTTCCTAGCTCCCAGGCTAGCTCCCTGTGTCTCCAGTTCCTAGCTCCCAGGCTAGCTCCCTGTGTCTCCGTTCCAAGCTCCCAGGCTAGCTCCCTGTGTCTCCAGTTCCTAGCTTCCAGGCTAGCTCCCTGTGTCTCCAGTTCCTAGCTCCCAGGCTAGCTCCCTGTGTCTCCAGTTCCTAGCTCCCAGGCTAGCTCCCTGTGTCTCCAGTTCCTAGCTCCCAGGCTAGCTCCTTGTGTCTCCAGTTCCTAGCTTCCAGGCTAGCTCCCTGTGTCTCCAGTTCCTAGCTCCCAGGCTAGCTCCCTGTGTCTCCAGTTCCTAGCTCCCTGGCAATCCCTGTGTCTCCATTCCTAGCTCCCAGGCTAGCTCGCTATGTCTCCAGCTCCTAGCTTCCAGGCTAGCTCCCTGTCTCTCCAGTTCCTAGTTCCAGGATAGCTCCTTGTGTCTCCAGTTCCTAGCTCCCAGGCTAGCTCCCTGTGTCTCCAGTTGCTAGCTCCCAGGCTAGCTCCCTGTGTCTCCTAGTTCCTAGCTCCCAGGCTAGCTCCCTGTGTCTCCGGTTCCAAGCTCCCAGGCTAGCTCCCTGTGTCTCTAGTTCCAAGCTTCCAGGCTAGCTCCCTGTGTCTCCAGTTCCTAGCTCCCAGGCTAGCTCCCTGTCTCCAGTTCCTAGCTTCCAAGCTAGCCCCTGTGTCCCCAGCTCCTAGCTTCCAGGCTAGCTCCGTGTGTCTCCAGTTCCTAGCTCCCAGGCTAGCTCCCTGTGTCTCCAATTCCTAGCTCCCAGGCTAGCTCGCTATGTCTCCAGCTCCTAGCTTCCAGGCTAGCTCAGTGTCCCCAGATTCTAGCTTCCAGAATAGCTCCTTGTGTCTCCAGTTCCTAGCTTCCAGGCTAGCTCCTTGTGTCTCCAGCTCCAGCTTCCAGGCTAGCTCCCTGTGTCTCCAGTTCCTAGCTTCCAGGCTAGCTCCCTGTGTCTCCAGCTCCTAGCTCCCAGGCTAGCTCCCTGTGTCTCCAGTTCCTAGCTCCCAGGCTAGCTCCCCATGTCTCTAGTTCCTAGCTTCCAGGCTAGCTCCTTGTGTCTCCAGTTCCTAGCTCCCAGGCTAGCTCCCTGTGTCTCCAGTTCCTAGTTTCCAGGCTAGCTCCCTTGTGTCTCCAGCTCCTAGCTCCCAGGCTAGCTCCCCATGTCTCTAGTTCCTTGCTCCCAGACTAGCTCCCCATGTCTCTAGTTCCTAGCTTCCAGGCTAGCTCCTCTTGTCTCCAGTTCCTAGCTTCCAGGATAGCTCCCTGTGTCTCCATTCCCTAGCATCCAGAGCAGCTCCCTGTGTCTCCAGTTCCTAGCTCCCAGGCTAGCTACCTGTGTCTGCAGTTGCTAGCTCCCAGGCTAGCTCCCTGTGTCTCCGGTTCCAAGCTCCCAGGCTAGCTCCCTGTGTCTCCGGTTCCAAGCTCCCAGGCTAGCTCCCTGTGTCTCCAGTTCCATGCTTCCTGGCTAGCTCCCTGTCTCTCCAGTTCCTAGCTCCCAGGCTAGCTCCCTGTGTCTCCAGTTCCTAGCTCCCAGGCTAGCTCCCTGTGTCTCCAGTTCCTAGCTCCCAAGCTAGCTCCCTGTGTCTCCTGTTCCTAGCTCCCAGGCTAGCTCCCTGTGTCTCCGGTTCCAAGCTCCCAGGCTAGCTCTCTGTGTCTCCAGTTCCAAGCTTCCAGGCTAGCTCTCTGTGTCTCCAGTTGCTAGCTCCCAGGCTAGCTCCCTGTGTCTCCATTTCCTAGCTCCCAGGCTAGCTCGCTATGTCTCCAGTTCCTAGCTCCCAGGCTAGCTTCCTGTGTCTCCATTTCCTAGCTCCCAGGCTAGCTCCCTTTGTCTCCAGTTCTTAGCTCCCAGGCTAGCTCCCTGTGTCTCCAGTTCCTAGCTCCCAGGCTAGCTCCCTGTGTCTCCAGTTCCTAGCTCCCAGGCTAGCTCCCTGTGTCTCCATTTCCAAGCTCCCAGGCTAGCTCGTTAGTGTCCAGCTCCTAGCTTCCAGGCTAGCTCAGTGCCCATAATGTAAAGACATTATGGGCTGTTTTGGGTGTCCTGTCTCTTCTTCTGGGATCTCTGGCACATTTGGCTCCCCGGTCTCGTTGAGTCCTAACACTTCCCTTCCTTTGTTCAAACACACTATTGTAAGTCGCTTTGGATAAAAGCGTCTGCTAAATGACTGTAATAAAATGTAATGTAGTTAAAATATAAACAATATTATAATAAAACAATGCATTACAGTAACAGTTATTAAACATTAGGACAGCAGGTAAAATATAAACAATATTATAACAAAACAATGCATTACAGTATATATATATACAGTATATAATTATCTTAACGACTGTTGCTTCCGCTCCTCTCCTCTCTCCTCTCACCTCTCTCCCCGCTCCTCTCCTCTCACCTCTCTCCCCGCTCCTATCCTCTCACCTCTCTCCCCGCTCCTCTCCTCTCGCCTCTCTCCCCGCTCCTCTCCTCTCACCTCTCTCCCCGCTCCTCTCCTCTCACCTCTCTCCCAGCTCCTCTCCTCTCACCTCTCTCCCCGCTCCTCTCCTCTCACCTCTCTCCCCGCTCCTCTCCTCTCCCCTCTCTCCCCGCTCCTCTCCTCTCTCCTCTCACCTCTCTCCCCGCTCCTCTCCTCTCACCTCTCTCCCCGCTCCTCTCCTCTCACCTCTCTCCCCGCTCCTCTCCTCTCCTCTCTCCCCGCTCCTCTCCTCTCACCTCTCTCCCCGCTCCTCTCCTCTCACCTCTCTCCCCGCTCCTCTCCTCTCACCTCTCTCCCCGCTCCTCTCCTCTCCTCTCACCTCTCTCCCCGCTCCTCTCCTCTCACCTCTCTCCTCTCTCCCCGCTCCTCTCCTCTCACCTCTCACCTCTCTCCCCGCTCCTCTCCTCTCACCTCTCTCCCCGCTCCTCTCCTCTCACCTCTCTCCCCGCTCCTCTCCTCTCACCTCTCTCCCCGCTCCTCTCCTCTCACCTCTCTCCCCGCTCCTCTCCTCTCACCTCTCTCCCCGCTCCTCTCCTCTCACCTCTCTCCCCGCTCCTCTCCTCTCACCTCTCTCCCCGCTCCTCTCCTCTCACCTCTCTCCCCGCTCCTCTCCTCTCACCTCTCCCTCTCTCCTCTCTCCCCGCTCCTCTCCTCTCACCTCTCTCCTCTCTCCCGCTCCCTCCTCTCCTCTCACCTCTCTCCCCGCTCCTCTCCTCTCACCTCTCTCCCCGCTCCTCTCCTCTCACCTCTCTCCCCGCTCCTCTCCTCTCACCTCTCTCCCCGCTCCTCTCCTCTCACCTCTCTCCCCGCTCCTCTCCTCTCACCTCTCTCCCCCGCTCCTCTCCTCTCACCTCTCTCCCCGCTCCTCTCCTCTCCTCTCACCTCTCTCCCCCTCCTCTCCTCTCACCTCTCTCCCCGCTCCTCTCCTCTCACCTCTCTCCCCGCTCCTCTCCTCTCCTCTCTCCCCGCTCCTCTCCTCTCCTCTCACCTCTCTCCCCGCTCCTCTCCTCTCACCTCTCTCCCCGCTCCTCTCCTCTCACCTCTCTCCCCGCTCCTCTCCTCTCACCTCTCTCCCCGCTCCTCTCCTCTCACCTCTCCCTCTCTCCCCGCTCCTCTCCTCTCACCTCTCTCCTCTCTCCCCGCTCCTCTCCTCTCACCTCTCTCCCCGCTCCTCTCCTCTCACCTCTCTCCCCGCTCCTCTCCTCTCACCTCTCTCCCCGCTCCTCACCTCTCTCCCGCTCCTCTCCTCTCACCTCTCTCCCCGCTCCTCTCCTCTCACCTCTCTCCCTCTCCTCTCCTCTCACCTCTCTCCCCGCTCCTCTCCTCTCACCTCTCTCCCGCTCCTCTCCTCTCACCTCTCTCCCCGCTCCTCTCCTCTCACCTCTCTCCCGCTCCTCTCCTCTCACCTCTCTCCCCGCTCCTCTCCTCTCACCTCTCTCCCCGCTCCTCTCCTCTCCCCTCTCTCCCTCGCTCCTCTCCTCTCCTCTCACCTCTCTCCCCGCTCCTCTCCTCTCACCTCTCTCCCCGCTCCTCTCCTCTCACCTCTCTCCCCGCTCCTCTCCTCTCCCTCTCTCCCCGCTCCTCTCCTCTCACCTCTCTCCCCGCTCCTCTCCTCTCACCTCTCTCCCCGCTCCTCTCCTCTCACCTCTCTCCCCGCTCCTCTCCTCTCACTCTCCCTCTCTCCTCTCTCCCCGCTCCTCTCCTCTCACCTCTCTCCTCTCTCCTCTCCCTCTCCCTCTCACCTCTCTCCCCGCTCCTCTCCTCTCACCTCTCTCCCCGCTCCTCTCCTCTCACCTCTCTCCCCGCTCCTCTCCTCTCACCTCTCCCCTCTCTCCTCTCCTCTCTCCTCTCCCTCTCACCTCTCTCCCCGCTCCTCTCCTCTCCCCTCTCTCCCCGCTCCTCTCCTCTCACCTCTCTCCCCGCTCCTCTCCTCTCACCTCTCTCCCCGCTCCTCTCCTCTCACCTCTCTCCCCGCTCCTCTCCTCTCCCTCTCTCCCCGCTCCTCTCCTCTCACCTCTCTCCCGCTCCTCTCCTCTCACCTCTCTCCCCTCCCTCCTCTCACCTCTCTCCCCGCTCCTCTCCTCTCACCTCTCTCCCCGCTCCTCTCCTCTCACCTCTCCCTCCTCCTCTCTCCCCGCTCCTCTCCTCTCCTCTCTCCTCTCTCCCCGCTCCTCTCCTCTCCTCTCCTCTCCTCTCACCTCTCTCCCCGCTCCTCTCCTCTCACCTCTCTCCCCGCTCCTCTCCTCTCACCTCTCTCCCCGCTCCTCTCCTCTCACCTCTCTCCTCGCTCCTCTCCTCTCCCTCTCTCCCCGCTCCTCTCCTCTCTCCTCTCTCCTCTCCTCTCACCTCTCTCCCCGCTCCTCTCCTCTCACCTCTCTCCCCGCTCCTCTCCTCTCCTCTCTCCTCTCTCCCCGCTCCTCTCCTCTCACCTCTCCCCGCTCCTCTCCTCTCACCTCTCTCCCCGCTCCTCTCCTCTCACCTCTCTCCCCGCTCCTCTCCTCTCACCTCTCTCCCCGCTCCTCTCCTCTCACCTCTCTCCTCCTCCTCTCCTCTCACCTCTCTCCCCGCTCCTCTCCTCTCTCCTCTCTCCTCTCCCTCTCACCTCTCTCCCCGCTCCTCTCCTCTCCCTCTCACCTCTCTCCCCGCTCCTCTCCTCTCACCTCTCTCCCCGCTCCTCTCCTCTCACCTCTCTCCCCGCTCCTCTCCTCTCACCTCTCTCCCTGCTCCTCTCCTCTCACCTCTCTCCCCGCTCCTCTCCTCTCTCCTCTCTCCTCTCTCCTCTCTCCTCTCTCCTCTCCTCTCCCTCTCCTCTCCTCTCACCTCTCTCCCCGCTCCTCTCCTCTCACCTCTCTCCCCGCTCCTCTCCTCTCACCTCTCTCCCCGCTCCTCTCCTCTCACCTCTCTCCCCGCTCCTCTCCTCTCCCTCTCTCCCCGCTCCTCTCCTCTCACCTCTCTCCCCGCTCCTCTCCTCTCTCTCCCGCTCCTCTCCTCTCACCTCTCTCCCCGCTCCTCTCCTCTCACTCTCTCCTCTCTCCCGCTCCTCTCCTCTCACCTCTCTCCCCGCTCCTCTCCCTCTCACCTCTCTCTCCCCGCTCCTCTCCTCTCTCCTCTCTCCCCTCCTCTCCCGCTCCTCTCCTCTCACCTCTCTCCCCGCTCCTCTCCTCTCACCTCTCTCCCCGCTCCTCTCCTCTCACCTCTCTCCCCGCTCCTCTCCTCTCACCTCTCTCCCCGCTCCTCTCCTCTCACCTCTCTCCCCGCTCCTCTCCTCTCCCCTCTCTCCCCGCTCCTCTCCTCTCACCTCTCTCCCCGCTCCTCTCCTCTCACCTCTCTCCCCGCTCCTCTCCTCTCACCTCTCTCCCGCTCCTCTCCTCTCACCTCTCTCCCCGCTCCTCTCCTCTCACCTCTCTCCCCGCTCCTCTCCTCTCACCTCTCTCCCGCTCCTCTCCTCTCACCTCTCTCCCCGCTCCTCTCCTCTCACCTCTCTCCCCGCTCCTCTCCTCTCACCTCTCTCCCTCCTCCTCTCCTCTCCCGCTCCTCTCCTCTCTCCTCTCTCCCCGCTCCTCTCCTCTCACCTCTCTCCCCGCTCCTCTCCTCTCACCTCTCTCCCCGCTCCTCTCCTCTCACCTCTCTCCTCTCACCTCTCTCCCCGCTCCTCTCCTCTCACCTCTCTCCCCGCTCCTCTCCTCTCACCTCTCTCCCCGCTCCTCTCCTCTCACCTCTCTCCCCGCTCCTCTCCTCTCACCTCTCTCCCCGCTCCTCTCCTCTCACCTCTCTCCCCGCTCCTCTCCTCTCACCTCTCTCCCCGCTCCTCTCCTCTCACCTCTCTCCCCGCTCCTCTCCTCTCCCCTCTCCTCTCCCTCTCTCCCCGCTCCTCTCCTCTCACCTCTCTCCCCGCTCCTCTCCTCTCACCTCTCTCCCCGCTCCTCTCCTCTCACCTCTCTCCCCGCTCCCTCCTCTCCTCTCACCTCTCTCCCCGCTCCTCTCCTCTCACCTCTCCCCGCTCCTCTCCTCTCACCTCTCTCCCCGCTCCTCTCCTCTCACCTCTCTCCCCGCTCCTCTCCTCTCACCTCTCTCCCCGCTCCTCTCCTCTCACCTCTCTCCCCGCTCCCCGCTCCCTCTCTCCCCGCTCCTCTCCTCTCACCTCTCTCCCCGCTCCTCTCCTCTCACCTCTCTCCCCGCTCCTCTCCCTCTCTCCCCGCTCCTCTCCTCTCACCTCTCTCCCCGCTCCTCTCCGCTCACCTCTCTCCCCGCTCCTCTCCTCTCACCTCTCTCCCCGCTCCTCTCCCTCTCCCCTCTCCTCCCCGCTCCTCTCCTCTCACCTCTCTCCCCGCTCCTCTCCTCTCACCTCTCTCCCCGCTCCTCTCCTCTCACCGCTCTCCCCGCTCCTCCCCTCTCCCCGCTCCCTCTCCCTCTCTCCCCGCTCCTCTCCTCTCACCTCTCTCCCCGCTCCTCTCCTCCCCTCTCCCGCTCCCCCGCTCCCGCTCCTCTCCTCTCACCTCTCCCCCGCTCCCTCCTCCCCGCTCTCCCCGCTCCTCTCCTCTCACCTCTCCCCCGCTCCCGCTCCCCGCTCCCCGCTCCTCGCCTCTCACCTCTCTCCCCGCTCCTCTCCTCTCACCTCTCTCCCCGCTCCCTCTCGCCCCGCTCCTCTCCTCGCACCTCGCTCCCCGCTCCGCTCCTCTCACCTCGCTCCCCGCCCTCCTCGCCCTCGCTCCCGCTCCTCTCCTCTCACCTCTCTCCCCGCTCCCTCCTCCCCGCTCCGCCCCTCTCCTCTCCCTCTCTCCCCGCTCCTCGCCTCGCCCTCTCTCCCCGCTCCTCTCCTCTCACCGCTCCCCGCTCCTCTCCGCTCACCTCTCTCCCGCTCCTCTCCGCTCACCTCGCTCCCCGCTCCTCTCCTCGCACCTCTCTCCCCGCTCCTCTCCGCTCACCTCTCTCCCCGCTCCTCTCCTCTCACCTCTCTCCCCGCTCCTCTCCTCTCCCTCTCCCGCTCCCCGCTCCGCCCGCTCACCGCGCTCCCTCCTCGCCGCTCACCTCTCTCCCCGCTCCTCTCCTCTCACCTCTCGCCCCGCTCCTCTCCCGCCCTCTCCCCGCTCCTCTCCCCTCTCCCCGCTCCTCTCCTCTCACCTCTCTCCCCGCTCCTCTCCTCTCACCTCTCTCCCCGCGCCTCTCCTCTCACCGCTCTCCCCGCTCCTCGCCCGCACCTCTCTCCCCGCGCCTCTCCTCTCACCGCTCTCCCCGCTCCGCTCCTCGCACCTCTCTCCCCGCTCCTCTCCTCTCACCTCTCTCCCCGCTCCTCTCCCTCGCCCTCCCGCTCTCCCCGCTCCTCCCGCTCCTCTCACCTCTCTCCCCGCTCCTCTCCTCTCACCTCTCTCCCCGCTCCTCTCCGCTCACCGCGCTCCCCGCTCCTCGCCTCGCACCTCTCTCCCCGCTCCTCTCCTCTCACCTCTCTCCCCGCTCCTCTCCTCTCACCGCTCTCCCCGCTCCTCTCCTCTCACCGCTCTCCCCCGCTCCTCCCGCTCCCTCTCCCCTCGCCCCGCTCCTCTCCTCGCACCGCTCTCCCCGCTCCTCTCCTCTCACCTCTCTCCCCGCTCCTCTCCTCTCACCTCGCTCCCCGCTCCCGCTCCCCGCTCTCCCCGCCCTCTCCGCGCCCTCCTCGCCCCGCTCCGCTCCGCTCACCTCGCTCCCCGCTCCTCTCCTCTCACCTCTCTCCCCGCTCCTCTCCGCTCACCTCTCTCCCCGCTCCTCTCCTCTCACCTCTCTCCCCGCTCCTCTCCTCTCACCTCGCTCCCCGCTCCTCTCCGCTCACCTCTCTCCCGCGCCTCGCCGCTCACCGCTCTCCCCGCTCCTCTCCGCTCACCCTCGCCCCGCTCCGCTCCTCGCACCGCTCTCCCCGCTCCTCTCACCTCTCTCCCCGCTCCTCTCCTCTCACCGCTCTCCCCGCTCCTCTCCCCGCTCCTCCCGCTCACCTCTCGCCCCGCTCCGCTCCGCCTCTCACCGCTCTCCCCGCTCCTCGCCTCTCACCTCGCTCCCCGCTCCTCGCCTCGCACCTCTCTCCCCGCTCCTCTCCTCGCACCTCTCCCGCTCCTCCTCTCGCCCGCTCCCCGCTCCTCTCACCTCTCTCCCCGCTCCTCTCCTCTCACCTCTCTCCCCGCTCCTCTCACCGCTCTCCCCGCTCCTCGCCTCGCACCTCTCTCCCCGCTCCTCTCCTCGCACCGCTCTCCCCGCTCCTCGCCTCTCACCTCTCGCCCCGCGCCTCTCCTCTCACCTCGCTCCCCGCTCCTCTCCTCTCACCTCTCTCCCCGCTCCTCTCCTCTCACCGCTCTCCCCGCTCCTCGCCTCTCACCGCTCTCCCCGCTCCTCGCCTCTCACCTCGCGCCCCGCGCCGCTCCTCTCACCTCTCTCCCCGCTCCTCTCCTCTCACCTCTCGCCCCGCTCCGCTCCTCGCACCTCTCTCCCCGCTCCTCTCCTCTCACCTCTCTCCCCGCTCCTCTCCTCTCACCTCTCTCCCCGCTCCGCTCCGCTCACCTCGCTCCCCGCTCCTCTCCTCGCACCTCTCTCCCCGCTCCTCGCCTCTCACCTCGCTCCCCGCGCCTCTCCGCTCACCGCTCGCCCCGCTCCTCGCCTCTCCCGCTCTCCCCGCTCCTCTCCGCTCACCTCTCTCCCCGCTCCTCGCCTCTCACCTCTCGCCCCGCTCCTCGCCTCGCACCGCTCTCCCCGCGCCTCGCTCCTCCCCGCTCCCCGCTCCTCGCCCGCTCCCGCTCCCGCTCCTCCCCGCTCCTCCCGCTCCCTCGCCCCGCTCCTCTCCTCTCACCTCGCTCCCCGCTCCTCTCCTCTCACCTCTCTCCCCGCGCCTCTCCTCGCACCTCTCTCCCCGCTCCTCTCCTCGCACCGCTCTCCCCGCTCCTCTCCTCTCACCTCTCTCCCCGCTCCTCTCCTCTCACCTCTCGCCCCGCTCCCCGCTCCCTCTCCCGCTCTCCCCGCTCCTCTCCTCTCACCTCTCTCCCCGCTCCTCTCCTCTCACCTCTCTCCCCGCTCCGCTCCTCTCACCTCTCTCCCCGCTCCTCTCCGCTCACCGCTCTCCCCCGCTCCTCTCCTCTCACCTCTCGCCCCGCTCCGCTCCTCTCACCTCTCTCCCCGCTCCTCTCCGCTCACCTCTCGCCCCGCTCCTCTCCCCGCTCTCCCCGCTCCTCTCCTCTCACCTCTCTCCCCGCTCCTCTCCTCTCACCTCTCTCCCCGCTCCTCTCCTCTCACCTCTCTCCCCGCTCCTCCCCGCTCCTCGCCGCTCACCTCGCTCTCCCCGCTCCTCTCCTCTCACCGCTCTCCCCGCTCCTCTCCTCTCACCTCGCTCCTCCGCTCCCCGCTCCTCTCCTCTCACCTCTCCTCTCACCTCTCTCCCCGCTCCTCTCCCTCCTCCCGCTCACCTCTCTCCCCGCTCCGCGCCTCGCACCTCTCTCCCCGCTCCTCTCCTCTCACCTCGCTCCCCGCTCCTCTCCTCGCACCTCTCCCCCGCTCCTCTCCTCTCACCTCTCTCCCCGCTCCTCTCACCTCTCTCCCCGCTCCTCTCCTCTCACCTCTCTCCCGCTCCTCTCCCTCTCTCCCCGCTCCTCTCCTCTCACCTCTCTCCCCGCTCCTCTCCTCTCACCGCTCTCCCCGCTCCTCTCCTCTCACCTCTCTCCCCGCTCCTCTCCTCTCACCTCTCTCCCCGCTCCTCTCCTCTCACCTCTCTCCCCGCTCCTCTCCTCTCACCTCTCTCCCCGCTCCTCTCCTCTCACCTCTCTCCCCGCTCCTCTCCTCTCACCTCGCTCCCCGCTCCTCTCCTCTCACCTCTCTCCCCGCTCCTCTCCTCTCACCTCTCTCCCCGCTCCTCTCCTCTCACCTCTCTCCCCGCTCCTCTCCTCTCACCTCTCTCCCCGCTCCTCTCCTCTCACCTCTCTCCCCGCTCCTCTCCTCTCACCTCTCTCCCCGCTCCTCTCCTCTCA
>JANIIK010000538.1:40000-47500 GCA_027704905.1 Muraenolepis orangiensis | reverse complement strand
AAGAGCAACACACGGGGCGAGCGGATCCTCGACCACTGCTACACTCCCTTCCGTGATGGCTACAAGGCCCTCCTCCGCCCACCGTTCGGCAAATCAGATCACCGCTCTATCCAGCTACTCCCCGCCTATAGGCAGAGACTGAAGCAGCAACCGATCGCTGTGAGGGAGGTCCAATGCTGGTCGGACCAATCAGATTCTACGCTGCAGGATTGTTTTGATCACGCTGACTGGCACATGTTCCGCGTTGCCTCGGACAATAACATCAACGAGTACGCGTCGTCGGTCACCGGGTTCATCAAGAAGTGCATAGATGACGTTGTTCCGACCAAGTCGGTTCGGATATATCCCAACCAGAAACCGTGGATTAACGGCGATGTTCGCGCTGCCCTACGTGCGCGTAACGCCGCCTTTGGTTCCGGGAATACGGAGGAATATACGAGAGCCCGTTACGACCTCCGTAAGACCATCGTCACTGCCAAGCGGGAGTATAAGGACAGAGTGGAAGATAAATTCAAGAAACACGATGCGAGGGGTATGTGGCAGGGGCTGCAGAAGATAACGAACTTCAGAGGGAGAACCAGTTGTGTAGAGAACTCCTCTACCTCCCTCCCAGGAGAGCTAAATACATTTTTTGCTCGGTTCGACGTAAACGGCAGCCCGCCGAAGCCAGCACCGACTGGGGAGACCAGCCAGCTGCGCATCTCGGAGGCGGATGTGCGCCGCACCTTTAAGCGGCTGAACATCCGTAAGGCGGCAGGCCCCGACGACATCCCGGGCCGCGTCCTCAGAGCATGCGCAGACCAGTTGGCAGGAGTCTTTGCAGACATCTTCAACCTCTCCCTGTCCCAGGCTGTTGTCCCCGCGGTCTTCAAGATATCCACCATCGTGCCTGTCCCTAAACAAACCAAGGTAACATGCCTGAATGACTACAGACCTGTGGCCCTCACCTCGATCGTTAGCAAATGCTTCGAGAGGTTGGTCAAGGACTTTATTTGCTCCGTGTTACCTACCACGCTGGACCCATGGCAATTTGCATATCGTCAAAATAGATCCACGGACGACGCAATTGCCATGGCCCTCCACACTGCCCTTTCCCACCTGGAGGGGAAGAACTGTTATGTGCGAATGCTGTTTGTGGACTACAGCTCAGCATTCAACACAATAGTTCCTGCCAAGCTCGACACCAAGCTGAGAGGTCTAGGCGTACCCCCATCCATGTGCAGCTGGATACTGAACCTCCTGTCGGACCGCCGCCAGGTGGTGAGGATGGGCAGCACCACATCAGAGCCACTGACCCTCAACACGGGAGCCCCCCAGGGATGCGTGCTGAGCCCTCTCCTCTACTCCCTCTACACCCACGACTGCATGGCTATGCACAGCTCCAACGTCATCGTCAAGTTTGCTGACGACACGACAGTGATGGGCCTGATCGCCGGCGACGACGAGACAGCCTACAGGGAGGAGGTCGGATCGCTGGAGCAGTGGTGCCAGGAGAACAGCCTCGCCCTCAACGTCAAGAAGACCAAGGAGCTGATCGTGGACTTCAGGAGGCAGAGGGGAGAGCACAGCCCTATCTCCATCGACGGCGTTGCAGTAGAGAGGGTCAGCAGCTTCAAGTTCCTCGGCGTGCACATCTCCGAGGACCTCACATGGTCCACGCACACCACACACGTGGTGAAAAGGGCCCAACAACGCCTGTATTTTCTCAGGCGTCTGAAGAAATTCAGCATGGGCCCCCGCATCCTGAGAACATTCTACAACGGCACCATCGAGAGTGTTCTGACAGGGTGTATCACCGCCTGGTACGGGAACTGCACGGCACTCGAGCGCAGAGCGCTTCAAAGGGTGGTGCGGACGGCCCAGTATATCGTTGGAGGTGAGCTCCCCTCCCTCCTGGACATTTACAACCAGCGGTGCGTGGCCAAGGCCAAAAGAATTATAAAAGACATTGCCCACCCCAGCCACGAACTTTACTCACTATTACCGTCAGGCAGGCCGTGTCGTACAAATAGGCTTAGAGATAGCTTCCACAGTCAGGCCATCAGGCTGCTGAACAAGGGCGTATAACATATAACAATGTATATTTTATTACATTGATTTATATATATATATTGCTCTTTTCTGTGCTGATTTTTGCATTTTATAAATTGCATTTTTTATTTTTATTTTATATTATATTCTTTATTCTATTTTTTATTTGCTGGCATCGAAGGCGGTCTCACTTTCGGGCGTCCAGTCGACGGTCTGGCTGGGGGACGTGCCTTTCAGAGCCTGGTACAGCGGGCGCATGGTGTGGGCTGCCCGGCAGATGAACCGGTGATAAAAAGTCACCATCCTGAGGAATTCCCAGAGAGCCCGAGCTGTGTGTGGGCGGGGAAAGGGGGAAACGGTATCCACTTTCGACGGGAGGGGGGGCGGCTCCATCTTTGTCGATGAGGTGCCCGAGGAAGTGGATGGAGGACACCCCAAACAGACACTTTGCCGGGTTGATAATCAGGCCGTGTTGGTTGAGCCTCGTAAAAAGGTCTCGGAGATGCACTTGGTGATCTTCTTAGAGGAGCTTGCGACAAGGATGTCGTCTAAATAGACAAAGATGAATGACATCTCTCTAAGTGCCGAATCCATTAGCCGCTGGAAAGATTGAGCTGCATTTTTAAGCCCAAACGGCATCCTCAGGAACAGCCGAAATGGCGTGAACACCGCCATTTTGGGGATGTCTGCGGGGTGCACCGGAACTTGGTGGTAGCCACGCACCAGGTCAACTTTGGAAAACACAAGTTTGCCCGCCAGGTGTGCAGAGAAGTCCTGGATGTGGGGGATTTGGTAGCGGTCGGGTGTTGTAGCGTCGTTAAGGCATCTGTAGTCCCCACACGGCCGCCACCCGCCATCTGGTTGAGGGACGATGTGGAGCGGCGAGGCCCAAGGGCTGGCTGAGCGTAGGATGATACCAAGGCGCTCCATATTGGCCAACTCCGACTTAGCGACCGCCAGCCTGTCGGGGTTAAGCCACCTGGCCCTAGCATAGACGGGTGAGCCTTTAGTGTCAATGTGGTGCTCAACACTGTGTTTGGTAGTGGTGGCGGAAAAGGTGGGCTGCGTCCAGCTGGGAAACTCATGGAGAAGACGTTGATATTCATCACTCTCTGTGAGTGAGCTGGAGAGCCCGCCATATGTCGCTTCGCCGCAGACACATGCGAAAATGTCAGTGCATTCACCAGGCGGCTGTTCTTAACGTCTACCAGTAACCCGTCGAGGAGGGGGAAGGAGATGTCGGCCGTGACAAAGTCCCATGTAAACCGCTGGCCCCCAAAACACAGGTCCACAGCCTTTGTGCCATAGGTTCGGATAGGCGTGTCGTTAGCGGACATTAAATGTGGGCCATGATCTCCGCCAGCGGTATCGCTCCCCGTAGCCGGCAGGACGCTCCTCTGAGCGCCGGTGTCGCAGAGGAATTTGCGCTCGGAGAGAGTGTCTCTGATGAACAGCAGCCGGTTTGTTGTGCCCACGCTCGCAGCCACTACTGAGCGCAGAATTTGAACGCCCCCCCGAGGTGCGCGGTGTTCAGTTATAGAGCGCGGTATAAAGCGCGGTGTTCAGTTATAGTCGAATTTGCGAGCGCTATCTGGACATGAGGCGGCTGAAGAAACAGTTCTTTAAAAAGAAAACCTGGTTCTTCCTCTCCCAGCAGGCTCAGCATCATTTCCATGTGTTGGGAAGGCTTGCTGTCTCCCAGGCCATGAATAGCGTACAGACGTCGGGCTCGTTCCGACTGCGATAGCTCGAAGGTCTTGAGGAGGTAAGCCTTGAATGCTTCATACCTATCCAGTGCAGGGGGATGTGCAATAAAGGCCACCGTCCGGGCCTCAGTGGAGTTCCCCAGTGACGAGACGACGTGGAAATAGCGAACGTCGTCGTCCGTAATCCCGCCGAGGGCGTATTTAGCCTCCGTCTGCGCTAACCATGATGTCACGTTTGTCTCCCAAAATTCCGGCAAATTTGATAAAAACTGCTTTATTTTCCATGTTCGGTTCAGTCTCGGATACTTCAGCGCAAGTCCAAACTGGACGTTTTATTCAGCATGAGAAGAACGTAAACACCACATGACTTTCTACCAGAAGAGGAACTAAAAACTGTCCCGTGCACTAATGTCCCCGGCAACACAATACCCCACCCGTAGTTCCGTGGGTGAATTATGTCACTCCACCACACAAGTAACATTTGTGTTCAGTTTTTTTTCATTTGAATGGTTTTGTAAAGTTGACAGTAAAGTTTGTGTACAGTTAGTAGGTTTTAGTTTGTTGAAATGGTTTTGTAAAGTTTATAGTAACATTTGTGTTTAGTTTAAGTCATTATAATGGTTTTGTAAAGTTGATAGTAACGTTTGTGTACAGTTTAAGTCATTATAATGGTTTTGTATAGTTGACAGTAACGTTTGTGTACAGCAAGTAGGTTTTGTTTGTTTAAATGTTTTTCTAAAGTACATTTGTTTATAAAGTAGTCATTTCAGGTATTGTAAAGATCATCATAACAGTTTAGTCAATTGTAAAAAAAAATTAAACCCAGACCAAACTCTTAGTTTCCAAATTGGTTATTGTTCAACACAAGACAACAGCATTTTCTGTATATGTCTGTGTGTCTGTGTCTTTGTCTTTCTCTGTGTATATATGTGTGTGTGTGTGTGTGTCTATGTGTGTGTGTGTGTGTGTGCGTGTGTGCGTGCGAGCTAGCCGCTAGCCGCTAGCCCTTAGCGTAGGTGGTTCAGGTGTTGGAGGCTGCAGGGTTGTTCTATTAATAGCGGCCTCTAATGGGCCCGGTGGATGGGGGGGGGGGGGGATGGGGGGGATGGGGGGATGGGGGGGATCGGGCGGGGGGGGGCAGTAGCCATCGATTCCTCCCCCGGCTGCTCTGCTCCGCGCTGTGGTGTCCTCCGGGCGACGGGTACCACAGATTATATTTATGCCGCCCGGGAATCTCCTAAAGGAGGAGGAGGAGGAGGAGGAGGAGGAGGAGCAGGGAGAAGGAGGCCGGAGGGAGGTGGAGGAGGAGGAGGGGGAGGAGGGGGGGAGGAGGAGGAGGTGGAGGTGGGGGGGAGGAGGGGGAGGTGGAGGAGGAGGAGGGGGAGGAGGAGGTGGAGGTGGGGGGGAGGAGGAGGAGGAGGAGGAGGAGGAGGAGGAGGAGGAGGAGGAGGAGGAGGAGGAGGAGGAGGAGGAGGAGGAGGCCAAAAGAGGGAGGAGGAAGGAGGAGGAAGCCGGAGGGAGGAGGAGGAGGAGGAGGAGAGGAGGAGGAGGAGGAGGAGGAGGAGGAGGAGGAGGAGGAGGAGGAGGAGGGGGGAGGAGGAGGGAGGAGGAGGAGGGGAGGGGATGGAGGAGGAGGAGGAGGAGGGTAGGCCAGAGGAGGGAGGAGAGAGAAGGAGGAGGTGGAGGAGGAGGGGGGGGAAGAGGAGGGAGAGAAGGAGAAGGGGGGAGGCCAGAGGGGGAAGGAGGAGAAGGAGGAGGGGGGTAGGCCAGAGGAGGGAGGAGGAAGAGGAGGAGGCCGGAGGGGGAGGAGGTGGAGGAGGAGGAGAGGAGGGAGGATGGGGAGGAGGAGGAGGAGGGAGGAGGAGGAGGAGGAGGAGGAGGAGGAGGAGGAGGAGGTGGAGGAGGAGGAAGAGGAAGAGGAGGAGGAGGAGGAGGAGGAGGATGGAGGAGAGAGGAGGAGGAGGAGGAGGGGAGAGGCCGGAGGAGGAGGAGGAGGAGGAGGAGGATGGAGGGGGAAGAGGGGGAGGAGGCCGGAGGGGGAGGAGGAGGAGGAGGAGGTGGAGGAGGAAGAGGAGGAGGAGGAGGAGGATGGAGGAGAGACGAGGAGGAGGAGGAGGGGGAAGCCGGAGGAGGGGGAGGAGGTGGAGGAGAGGGAGGGTGAGGAGGAGGAGGGGGAGGGGGAGGTGGGGGAGGAGAAGGAGGAGGCGGAGGCGGAGGCGGAGGCAAGAGCGAGGATGAAGAGGAGGTGGAGGAGGAGGAGGAGGAGGAGGAAGGAGGGGAGGAGGGGAGGAGGGGGAGGAGGCTGGAGGGGGGAGGAGGAGGAGGAGGAGGTGGATGAGGAGGAGGAGGAGGAGGAGGAGGAGGAGGTGGAGGAGAGATATTTTTTTAATTGTTTGTTGGGCTAGTTGGCCACACTGGAGGCTATCTCCCTGGGGACTCCTCTACAGCCGGGGTCCTGACCCTGCGCACACACACACACACACACGCGCACACATATGCACGCACGCAGGCACGTACACTCAGACACACACACACACACACACACACACACACACACACACATACACACACACACAGGCAGGCACGTACACACACAAAACCAAATACACACAGACAAATACACACACACACATACACACACATACACACACACACACACACACACACACGTATACAGACACAATAAAAACAACTTAATAAAGCTGTCGTGACAATAATTTGTAATTGTGTGGCGCCGTGTATCACAAACTGGATCTACAGGGGACGCACGGCTGCAAATTCAGCTGGGAGTTAAGCAACAAAAAAACACCACGACACACACGCTCGTCCACAAGTCGTGGAAGAAGTGCGGCTTTTAAACGGATTCCTATGTTTACAGTTTTTGGTTCGTTTGCTGGTATTTGTCTTTGGGAGGATAAGGAACGTCTTTTTTTTTTGCGAGGTGAGAAGATGACCCCTGCCCGCCCCCCCGCCTCTCTCCTCCTTCTCTCTGATTCCCCCTCCTCCATTAGTTTCAGCTAAATTTCCCTAGTTTTTTCCTTTCCGCAAATAAATCAGTTGTTATCCTTTTGACCCCCTGAAGAGCCAGCATGGAGCTTCCGTTCCTTTTTGCCGGGGCGGGCCGTGAAGGAGGAGGAGAGAGAGAGAGGGGGCAATACAGTATATCTTCTGCTACACCGCCCCCCACCCACACACACACACAAGCCGCCCATCCCCCCACCTCCCCTCCCCACCCCCCACTCTCGATGTCCGCTACACTCACAAACGGCATTAAGCTAGCCCAACAACAGATGATAGCACTGATTGTAAAAAAATTGCTTATTTTAACCAACAAAAAGAGACTTACGAAGATGGCAATTTCACATCTTCGCCGAGGATGGGACGACGACGACGACTACAAAGGCATTTGTTTGAGCTCGAGTGGGAAATATTCTCTAAGTAACGGGTGGAACGCCTTTTGAGGCAGAGGTTAAAATAACGACAACATCGTCGTCATCATCATCGTCGTGTGTTGTGTGGTTTTGTGTTGGTTTGTTTGTTTGTTTGTTGTGTTTGTTTAGTTTTCCCCGAACGGCAGGACTTGAATCGGCCGTCTGGTTTAAGACTACCGCGGCGGCGGCGGCCGCTTTATTATTTCCGGCGAGACGTTTCATTGTTTCCGACAAATCAAAACAAGCCGTTCCTCCCGCTCCTCCGTCTGGTTCCTGATAGCTGTGGTGTGTTGATGGGTTTCTGGTTTGTTCTTTTCTCTCCGCATCAAAGT
>JANIIK010000538.1:22500-25000 GCA_027704905.1 Muraenolepis orangiensis | reverse complement strand
TCATGAGTGGGGATCAGCACCATTACCATATCCCCAGGTTGAAGCTCCCAGATTTGGGCCCCTCGGTTGTAGACGCAGGCTTGGGCCTGTTGGGCTTGCTGCATGTGTTCCCTCACCATGGGCCATATGCGGGCCATCCGGTTGTGCATCTGTTCCACCACGGTACGGTGGCGTGATGCCCGTGGCAGCCCGCAGGGGTATGGCTTCGGGGTACCGGGTCGCATACTCCATGATGACCAAGATGTAGCGGTGCCCCCGGCTTGATTTCGGCAAGGGCCCCACAATGTCCATGCCTATGCGGCTGAAGGGGATGTCTATGAGGGGGAGGGGGATTAAGGGGTTTCGGTACGTTACCTTAGGGCTGTGTAACTACACTCCCCGCAGTGCCGACAATAGTTCTCCACGTCTCGTTTTACCCCCAGCCAGTAGAATCAGGTCAGGACTCTGTCATAGGTCTTCTCGACCCCCAGGTGGGATCCCAGGAGGTGTGAGTGTGCCAGGTACATCACCTTGGACCGGTACTCTCTGGGCACTAGCAACTGTTCACAGGCTTCATCGTTCATTTTTGTCACTCTGTACAGTAATCCATTTTTCACCACAAAATTTGGAAAAGTCACATTACTCACACCCTCCTGTAGATTCCCTTCGACCCTATGGACGTTCCGCCACGCCTGGGCAAGGGTAGGGTCCTGTAGCTGGGCTGTTCCGAATTGGCCCTCGTTCTCCGCAGGGGTGGGGCCCGTCTGGGGGAAGCGGGAAAACACCCCCTCGGACTCTCTCGAGCCCTCCGGGTCCGGTGGTGCGGTCGCGGCGTCCTCGCCGGAATGCTGCTCTCTCTCTCCCTCTGAGGAGGAATCGGCTGGCGGGGAATCGTCGTCCTCCGACAGCGCCGCACACACGGGTACGACCGGTCTTTCTTCCTTCTCCGGGGTTTCCGCTCGCCCCCCGAGTGGCCCCCTCCGGGTCCCTCGGCCCAGTACCGACCAAACAACGGGTTGTCTCTCCCCATTAGCACTGGGACCGGCAAGTTGTCGACCACGCCAACTCTTAGGCGGTAGCGGCCTCGGGGCGTGCTCAAAGTCACCTCTGCAGTTGGGTAGTGCTTGACGTCCCCGTGGATGCAGGTCACTGCTATAGGCTCCCCCCGTACGGTCCCTGCAAACACTGGCCGGATCAGCGTCACCATGCTGCCAGAGTCCAACAGCGCTTCAGTGTCCTGGCCCACCACCTTTACCGGGAATTTTGGGGCCCGCACTCCCACGCTTCCCCAGCAGGTGGCGAGGTGGCAGGTCTGGTCCGTAGTCCCGGCCGTTGCCATCGACGTGTCTCGGTCGGGACAGTCACGAGCAAGGTGTCCCTTTCTCCCACAGACGAAACACCGGCGGAACTCGCGGTTTGCTGGAAGGCGCTCTGGGTCGGCCTCGGTGGTCTGCACGGTCGGTTGGGGAGGGTCTCCGCCACCTTTGAGGGACCTCCTGGCCGGGTTTAGGGCGCGAGCCAGTTTTTCCGGAGCCTCGGTCCGCGAGTGCCGCAACATCTCCTGGGTGCATCTGTAGTTCTCCAGCAGGCCGATCAACGTCTCCACGTCCTGGGGTCCCTGTTGCGCCACATACATTTTAGCATCATAGGGTAGGGACCGGATACACCTGTCCATCGTCAACCGGTCTGCTGGCGAGGGTCCGGCGCCAGCCAGCTGTGGGACAGCCGGCTCGGGGCGCTCACCTGGGCCCGGACTGGTAGCGCGGTGTTGTAGGTCCACTGGTGAAACCGCTGGGCCCTGGTTGGGAGAGTGAACCCGTACTGGGCTTGGACGGCAGCTTTGAGCCTCTGGTAGTCGCTGGCCTCTCCTGCCGTCAGGTCCCGGCAGGCCCTCTGGGCCTCGCCGGTTAAGAACGGTGCCAGAATGTCCCCCCAGTCATCCCGTGGCCATCGTTGCCGCTGGGCGGTTCGTTCAAATACCTCTAGAAAGGCGTCAACATCGTCCTCTGAGGTTAACTTCGTCAGCAGATCATGGGGGATTGGTCTGCCTGCCTCCGGGGTCCTCTCTCGCACAGCTGGGTCACCGCTGTCTGCAGGGTTGCCTGAGTCTCCAGGAGGGCGGCGAAAGCAGCCTCCATCTCATCTGATCACCTTGTTTCCTGCGTGTTGTCACTCCGTAGCATAGGTGCACATTCCCGCATCCTCCACCATTTGTGGCGTGCACCCGTTGGCGGAGGGAGGACAACAGCGGTTGCGGGTGTAACAAAAGGGTTTATTTGTTTAAACAGGTGGGGGTAGGGGAAAAAGGGAATAACGCGGGGTAGCTGTCCTGGGCCGGGGCTCGGGGTTGTTGGTTCGCCTCCTGATGCTCCCGTTAGGGCAGCAACACCGCCGCCAGGGGTTAAGGCTGGAGACACAATCGCTGTTAACAATCCTGCTTCGGCAATAACGCTCACATAGCGCGCCACGGCTTTCAGTCCGGGTTGGCCTGCGGCCTCTTACCACATACTGTTCCCCCCTC
>JANIIK010000538.1:5000-10000 GCA_027704905.1 Muraenolepis orangiensis | reverse complement strand
TGCAGACCGCCGAGCTGAAGACCAGCACCACGACCCGAGGCAGACCACCACCACCACCACCACCACCACTCCACTGGACACAGAGAGAGAGAGAGAGAGAGAGAGAGAGAGAGAGAGAGAGAGGGGGGAATGAGGGGAGGAGGAATATCGGTGTATTCGTGCATCTTTTTTTTGTTTGGCGGCGTTGGAAGTTTTGCTTTTAAAACGTTACGCAGCGACACACACACACACACACACACACACACACACACACACACACACACACACACACACACACACACACACACACACACACACACACACACACACACACACACCTGCACCTTTTGGCGTCGATGCGAGCCGAGGCGAGGCACGTATATAGGCTGGCTGTGTGTTGGTATATATAGACTATAGATCTATAGATCTATAGATCTATAGATCTATAGATCTATAGATCTATAGATCTATAGATCTGTAGATCATAGATCTGTAGATATACATACGGACACCGAAATAGATGCATGGAAGAGAACGATGCAAACCCGCAGATAGCCTCATATACGTTTTTATTTAATGATGTGTATATATATATATACACATCATTAAATAAAAACGTATATAAGAATGATATATATATATATATATATATATATATATATATATATATATATATATATATCATTCTTCCACATGTTGTCTCTCATCTCATCGGGCGTGATGCGTGTGATGATGCGTCTCCGTGTGATTCGGTTACAAGTTGTCAAATCGGATACAGCGCGTCGCCGTCGCTCAACGCACCATATATATATAGATAGATATAGATATGTATATATCTATATACTATACATATATATATAAATATGTGCATATATAGATATAGATTTACATAAAAAGAAAAAGCACATAGATATAGCCCATAGCTGTAGGTGTAGATAGTTTTCGAATCGTAAACACGCACGCATGCAAATGCAAACACACGCACACGCACGCACACGCACACGCACACGCACCGACGACACTAGTTGAGCGTGTGAGTGTCGTCTGCATACCCACCACCACCACCACCACCTCCACCACAAACACCACCACCAATAAACACCACCACCTCCACCACCACCATCACCACCACTAACCACCACCACAAATACCACCACAAACACCACCACAAACACCACCACCACCACCACCACCACCTCCACCACCACCTCCACCACCAACACCACCACCTCCACCACCACCACCTCCACCACCAACACCACCCACCACCACCACCATCATCACCACCAACACCACCACCTCCACCCACCACCACCACCACCACCCTATATATATGGGGTTAGATGATAAAAGCCATATAGTCACTATCCTCCTCCGTCCACTCTGTATCTAAGAGGCTTGGAACACTATAGTCTGAACGCAGAGGAAAGGGAGAGCGTCTGTGTGTGTGTGTGGTGTGTGTGTGTGTGTGTGTGTGTGTGTGTGTGTGTGTGTGTGTGTGTGTGTGTGTGTGTGTGTGTGTGTGTGTGTGTGTGTGTGTGTAATGTATAGCGAGTGGTACAGGAATCGCCACCTCATTGAAGTGAATTAATCCGTCCTCGTCTCGTCTCGTCTCCTCTCCTCCTCTCCTTCTCTCCTTCCCTCCTTGGCTCCTCGGCTCCTCGGCTCCTCTTCTCTTCTCCTCCCAGCACGACATGATCAGCAGTAGCAACGTCTATGGTAGGTGACAACTTTTTACTCTTCCTCCCTCCTTCCTCCTTCCTCCTCCTCCTCCTCCTCCTCCTCCTCTCTCCATCCCGCCATCTCTCGATCATTTGAATGAGTCGTATATTCTGTGAACTTTAAAGCGGTGTAATTATTATTATTATTATTATTATAATAATAATAATAATAATAATTATGAATATTATAATTGACTGAGTCTGTTGTGACACGTGACTTGTGTGATTCGAGGCGATTTTATCTTTTTTAAACTTTTATTTATTTTTTTATCACAGCCCAATTCATGAATTGACTTAACGGCTAACGGTAGTCGCGTGTGGGGTGACTGGTGTTCTAGATGGTGTTCTAATTGGTGTTCTAGATGGTGTTCTAATGGTGTTCTAAATGGTGTTCTAAATGGTGTTCTAATGGTTCTAAATGGTGTTCTAAATGGTGTTCTAAATGGTGTTCTAATTGGCGTTCTAAATGGTGTTCTAAATAGTGTTCTAAAATAGTGTTCTTAATGATGTTCTAAAATAGTGTTCGAAATAGTGTTCTGAAATAGTGTTCGAAATAGTGTTCTGAAATAGTGTTCTAAATAGTGTTCGAAATGGTGTTCGAAATAGTGTTCAAAATAGTGTTTGAAATAGTGTTTGAAATAGTGTTGTTAATGGTGTTCTAAAATAGTGTTCTAATTAGTGTTTGAAATAGTGTTCGAAGTGGTGTTCTAAATAGTGTTTGAAATGGTGTTCTAAAATAGTGTTCGAAGTGGTGTTCTAAATGGTGTTCTAAATAGTGTTCCAAAATAGTGTTCTAAATGGTGTTCTAAATAGTATTCTAAAATAGTGTTCTTAATGGTGTTCTAAAATGGTGTTCGAAGTGGTGTTCTAAATAGTGTTCTAAATGGTGTTCTAAATAGTGTTCTAAATGGTGTTCTAAATAGTGTTCTAAATAGTGTTCTAAAATAGTGTTCTCTTGATGGACATTTGGTGACAGCTCCTGAATTATTGGGTTAATTGGGTCTTTTAACAAAAAAAATGCTCTTTTCATTTGCAGATTGTAGAATTGGACATTTGTTTTAGAATGTTTTGTATACTTTTTGCAGTATGAATATAGTGTATTACTGTCATACCTATTTGAAAAGGTTATATATATTACATTTGACACCCCGTGCGCTCATGTTGCCCGTGCATGCGGCGACACGGAAGACTTGCTTTATTTATTTATTAGGTTTCTAAAAAAAAATAATAATAAACCAAACAAATTATGAAATTTATGAAATTCTCTCCTGTAGACAAAATGATTTATGCACATTTTTCCTCAAATGTTTATTGGGATGCACAGATTGACATATAGATACACCGAGATACAAACGGACACGGTCGTTCATGGACGTACACACTGGGTATAGAAGTGTCATTTTACCGGGCCATGAGTGGCGTTTATGATGTTCGGCGGCTAATATTCCCGCTCGATTTTTGTTCAACCTTTCACCTTTTGACCCAGCTGCCTTTTCCTGATTCACGGCGATTGTGTTTGTGTGTGTCTATTAACGTTTGGACAACCTATGTATCTATCTATCTATCTATCTATCTGTCTGTCTGTCTGTCTGTCTGTCTGTCTGTCTATCTATCTATCTATCTATCTATCTATCTATCTATCTATCTATCTATCTATCTATCTGTCTGTCTGTCTGTCTGTTCTGTCTGTCTGTCTGTCTGTCTATCTATTAATCTATCTTTCTATCTATCACTCTATCACTCTATATATATATATATATCTTTCTAGCTATATCTAGCTATCTATCAACCTATGTATCGCTATATCTATCTATGTATCTATCGGTCTATCACTCGATTTATCTATCTATCTATCAGTCTATTACTCGATCTATCTGTCATGGATATACTCTAGTATGGATAGTTTTTCAACCTCACCTGTAAGTCATGCTTGGTTAAATCTGTCTGCCAATTGACTAAATGTATGTACTGTACATGGCGATATATATATATATGTATATATATATCTATCTATATATATAGATATTCATATTTACAATGTAACACAATATGGCTCTTTCTGTAACCGTGCTTCGCACCGCACTCAAAGTTCTTCTAGTAATTCTCCGTCTCGTCTGCGGCCGCAAAGATTATGGTTACATCGAGTACAAATTGTTATATATTTTTTTGCGTGGGCCTTTCCGCGTCCCGGCGCGGCGGACTGAACTGACATGATGACGGCAATTATGCTCTGATTTTGTACGTTTATTTAAATAATTGTATCTTCTTTCAATTCTGATTTAATTGGGATGAGAGAGGAGGATGAGAGAGGAGGATGAGAGAGGAGGATGAGAGAGGATGAGAGAGGATGAGAGAGGAAGAGAGAGGAAGAGAGAGGAAGAGAGAAGATGAGAGAGGATGAGAGAGGATGAGAGAGGAAGAGAGAGGATGAGAGGAGGATGAGAGAGGATGAGAGAGGAGATGAGAGTGGAGGAGGAGAGAGGATGAGAGAGGATGAGAGAGGATGAGAGAGGATGAGAGGATGAGAGAGGATGAGAGTGGAGGAGGAGAGAGGATGAGAGAGGATGAGAGGGAGAGAGGGTCCGTTCAGAGATGGTACAGTGGACGTGTCACATGACTTGGAGTGAATATAGTTTTGTCAGCTTTTTCCATATTTGTCCATTTATCCATATTTAAAATGTAGGAGTAGTGGTATACTTACGTATGTTTTTTATCTATAGTTTGAATATTTTTTCTTTCAGCGCGCATCTGTGTGTCAGTGTGTGTGTGTGTGTGTATGTGTGTGTGTGTGTGTGTGTGTGCACGTGTGTGTATGTCGGTGTGCACGTGCGTGTATGTGTGTCAATTGAGATGCACATCTTTGCCGTGTGTGTGTGTGTGTGTGTGTGTGTGTGTGTGTATACAATCAAGCGGTCACCCTCTTGTGTGTATGGTAGATCGATTCCTTTTTGCATACTATTTCCCATAACCTGTGTGTGTGTGTGTGTGTGTGTGTGTGTGTGTGTGTGTGTGTGTGTGTGTGTTCATACCGTGTGTGTGTCTTCATACCATGTGTGTGTGTGTTCATACCATGTGTGTGTGTGTGTTCATACCATGTGTGTGTGTGTGTTCATACCATGTGTGTGTGTGTGTTCATACCATGTGTGTGTGTGTGTGTTCATACCATGTGTGTGTGTGTTCATACCATGTGTGTGTGTGTTCATACCATGTGTGTGTGTGTGTTCATACCATGTGTGTGTGTGTGTTCATACCATGTGTGTGTGTGTTCATACCATGTGTGTGTGTGTTCATACCATGTGT
>JANIIK010000537.1:47500-57213 GCA_027704905.1 Muraenolepis orangiensis | reverse complement strand
GGGAGAGGAGAGGAGAGGAGAGTGGGGAGAGGAGAGGAGAGGAGAGGAGAGGAGAGTGGGGAGAGGAGAGGAGAGGAGAGTGGGAGAGGAGAGGAGAGGAGAGGAGAGTGGGGAGAGGAGAGTGGGAGAGGAGAGGAGAGGAGAGGAGAGTGGGGAGAGGAGAGTGGGAGAGGAGAGGAGAGGAGAGGAGAGTGGGGAGAGGAGAGTGGGAGAGGAGAGGAGAGGAGAGGAGAGTGGGAGAGGAGAGGAGAGGAGAGTGGGAGAGGAGAGGAGAGGAGAGTGGGGAGAGGAGAGGAGAGGAGAGTGGGGAGAGGAGAGTGGGAGAGGAGAGGAGAGGAGAGGAGAGGAGAGGAGAGGAGAGGAGAGTGGGGAGAGGAGAGGAGAGTGGGGAGAGGAGAGTGGGAGAGGAGAGGAGAGGAGAGAAGGGGGGGGGGTCTGACAGAGTGACTGGTCTACTCACCACGGTGCAGCAGAGCGGCCAGAACCACCACATGAAGGCCAGCGCCAGAAGCAGCAGGAGAACCAGGAAGACCACGGCCACCACCAAGCCATCAGACTGAACACACCATCACATTCACTATACACAATAACCTAGAAGATACACTCAGAACATACTGTAACATAATAACACATCAACACAAGTAGACCTACACAGGTGGAGGCGGTGATGGTGTAGGAGTTGGAGATGAAGGCCTGGCTGTTGTTGAGACTGATGAAAACATCCATGGTCCTGGAATGACATGGTCAACACCTTAACCGGGTTAACTTACCAGGTTGACCATAACCAGGTGATCTAGCTTAACCTGGTCTTAACCATAACCTCACCGGTGATCAAGCTTAACCAGGTCTTAACCATAACCAGGTTAGCTAATAATAATAAGACATTTAATTGATTTAAATTTAAAAACAATATTTACAAAGTTCTTTGACATGCACTTTCAAAATACATAATTTGAGGGTACATTATTCACCTTTCACTTAAACACACCTTCACCTCCTCACAACGCTTCTAACAGCTGACCTTCTAGTGGAGTGGGGGTAGGAGGAGCCAGGAGGAGGAGGAGCCAGGGGGGAGGAGGAGGAGCCAGGGGGGAGGAGGAGCCAGGAGGAGGAGGAAGAGCCAGGAGGAGGAAGAGCCAGGAGGAGGAGGAGGACCAGAGCCGGACCGGAGCTCAATAAAATATCTAATGATGAAGGGCAGCGCAATCTGCATATGTCCGTTACGGACCAACCAATCAGAAGACAATTAATGAGACATGAGGAGAGATGAGCCTTCAGGAGGAGCAGAGGAGGAGGAGGAGCTGGGGAGAGGTCTAGAGGAGGAGGAGCTGGGGAGAGGTCTAGAGGAGGAGGAGCTGGGGAGAGGTCTAGAGGAGGAGGAGCTGGGGAGAGGTCTAGAGGAGGAGGAGCTGGGGAGAGGTCTAGAGGAGGAGGAGCTGGGGAGAGGTCTAGAGGAGGAGGAGCTGGGGAGAGGTCTAGAGGAGGAGGAGCTGGGGAGAGGTCTAGAGGAGGAGGAGCTGGGGAGAGGTCTAGAGGAGGAGGAGCTGGGGAGAGGTCTAGAGGAGGAGGAGCTGGGGAGGTCTAGAGGAGGAGGAGCTGGGGAGAGGTCTAGAGGAGGAGGAGCTGGGGAGAGGTCTAGAGGAGGAGGAGCTGGGGAGAGGTCTAGAGGAGGAGGAGCTGGGGAGAGGTCTAGAGGAGGAGGAGCTGGGGAGAGGTCTAGAGGAGGAGGAGCTGGGGAGAGGTCTAGAGGAGGAGGAGCTGGGGAGAGGTCTAGAGGAGGAGGAGCTGGGGAGAGGTCTAGAGGAGGAGGAGCTGGGGAGAGGTCTAGAGGAGGAGGAGCTGGGGAGAGGTCTAGAGGAGGAGGAGCTGGGGAGAGGTCTAGAGGAGGAGGAGCTGGGGAGAGGTCTAGAGGAGGAGGAGCTGGGGAGAGGTCTAGAGGAGGAGGAGCTGGGGAGAGGTCTAGAGGAGGAGGAGCTGGGGAGAGGTCTAGAGGAGGAGGAGCTGGGGAGAGGTCTAGAGGAGGAGGAGCTGGGAGAGGTCTAGAGGAGGAGGAGCTGGGAGAGTCTAGAGGAGGAGGAGCTGGGGAGAGGTCTAGAGGAGGAGGAGCTGGGGAGAGGTCTAGAGGAGGAGGAGCTGGGGAGAGGTCTAGAGGAGGAGGAGCTGGGGAGAGGTCTAGAGGAGGAGGAGCTGGGGAGAGGTCTAGAGGAGGAGGAGCTGGGGAGAGGTCTAGAGGAGGAGGAGCTGGGGTGGTGCTGGGGAGAGGTCTAGAGGAGGAGGAGCTGGGGAGAGGTCTAGAGGAGGAGGAGGAGCTGGGGAGAGGTCTAGAGAAGGAGGAGGAGCTGGGGAGAGGTCTAGAGAAGGAGGAGGAGCTGGGGAGAGGTCTAGGGGAGGAGGAGCTGGGGAGAGGTCTAGAGGAGGAGGAGGAGATGGGGAGAGGTCTAGAGGAGGAGGAGGAGAGTCTAGAGAAGGAGGAGGAGATGGGAGAGGTCTGGGGAGGAGGAGCTGGGGAGAGATCTAGAGGAGGAGGTGGTTCTGGGGAGAGGTCTAGAAGAGGAGGTGGTGCTGCTAAACATGACCCCAAGGTTGCTGGTTCCATTCCCCGGCTCCTCCTCCTAGCTAAGTGTTGAGGTGTCCCTGGGCAAGACACCGTGACCCTAACTGCTCCTGACCCACTGGCCGTCTCCTTGCTCCTGGCTGACTCTACCGGAGGTGAATGGATGGGTCCATTTACCATCTCCAACGACTAACCTTGAACGGCTCTCACTGCTAAAGGACTAGATAGTAAACAGTAGAGCTCAATGAGCGTGTTGAGCTGTGTGCCCGAGGGTGGCGTGCGTACTCCGATGAGGCCCCGCCCCCTGCGGGCCGCTACAGAGCAGCTGAATAATTCAGGCTCAGCATCAGTGTCTCTGCGCTCTGCAGCAGCGTGCGGGCCGTGAGTGACAGGTCAGGGAGTGTTGGCGTGGCGCGTTGGGGACGCCGGGGCATCGGTGTTGTCACGGCGCCGGAGTGACAACAGAAGGCTTCTACCCGTGGTTTGGAGTTACCCCCCGGAGAGAGACGCTAATGGACCCCAACTTCCCCCCAACTGAGCGGCTGAATTATTGAGGGCAGGGCATATGCAAGGGGGGGGGATCCAGACACCATCAGTCTGGAACCTGACTGGACCGGTCCAGATGGGTCAGGATCAGACTGGATCACGGAGGTGGTTCTGAAGAGAGGAGGAGGAGGAGGAGGAGGAGGAGGAGGAGGAGGAGGGCTAAGGACTTCCGTGCTGTAGTAATGGACCTTCCAGAGGTAAACCGTGACAGGCGTGTTACTACCCAACACGGACGACCAACAAACTACCAAACACAGTACCATCAAAAACCCATGACCTTCGACCCCTGAGAGCCCAGGAGTTTTCCCTCCTCCTGCTCCACAGGATGCTCCATGTTTACAACGTCTCCATCATGAATACATGCATGTTGTCCCCCCCCTCCCCCTCCCCCGACCCCAACCCTCCTCCATGGGGGGGGTGAATAATTGACGCTGCCCTGCTGTACCTGAGATGTAAAACAGGTGTTGGGACCTCTCTGTTATCTTTACCCCGTCGCTCGTCCCACCTGTCACAACACCAGGTAGCACCCAGGAGACGAATAGCCGAGGAAGGAGAGAGGAGTGAGGAGGAAGGAAAGACAGGAGTGAGGGAGAGGAGAGAGGGGGAAAGAGGAGAGGAGAGAGGTTGAGAGGAATGAGGAGAGAGAGGATAGTGAGCGGACAGGGGTGAGGAGAGAGGGAGGCTCCATGTGTGATGTCTTAACCGTCCATCTGCCCAGGATGCCTCCTCTCCTCCCCTCCTCCCCTCCAGGCCAGAGAGAGGAACATGCCTCCTCGCCTCCCCTCCTCCTCCTCTCCTCCCCTCCAGGCCAGAGAGAGGAACATGCCTCCTCTCCTCCCCTCCTCCCCTCCAGGCCAGAGAGAGGAACATGTCTCCTCGCCTCCTCACCTCCTCTCCAGGCCAGAGAGAGGCACATGCCTCCTTGCCTCCTCTCCTCCAGGCCAGAGAGGTACATGCCTCCCCGGTAGCGAAGGCTCCAACCGGGGGAGCAGGAGGGATCCTCCCTGCTCAGGGAGAAGCAGTGGGGACCACAGAGAGGAGAGGACAGATGGAGGGAGCCGGAACATTCCCGGGCAGGTGGCCCCAGGGCGCGGGGGGGGGCTCCCGGTGAATTATTTACAGAGGGGAGGCTGGGAGAGGGAAGGCCTGCATCTGCCACACATCCCTTTAAAAGCTCCAGCAGATGTGCCTCCTCCTGGGTCACCAGAGGACCTCTCAGGGGGAGTCATCAGTCAGATGGACAGGCACTGGACCACAGAACCATCACACTGGACCACAGAACCATCACACTTATACCACAGAACCATCACACGTACACCACAGAACCATCACACAGAACCATCACACATATACCACAGAACCATCACACTTATACCACAGAACCATCACACATATACCACAGAACCATCACACTTATACCACAGAACCATCACACTTATACCACAGAACCATCACACATATACCACAGAACCATCACACTTATACCACAGAACCATCACACGTACACCACAGAACCATCACACATATACCACAGAACCATCACATGTACACCACAGAACCATCACACATATACCACAGAACCATCACATGTACACCACAGAACCATCACACATATACCACAGAACCATCACATGTACACCACAGACCATCACATGTACACCACAGAACCATCACACATATACCACAGAACCATCACACAGAACCATCACACGTAAACCACAGAACCATCACACATATACCACAGAACCATCACACCTACACCACAGAACCATCACACCTACACCACAGAACCATCACACTTATACCACAGAACCATCACACTTATACCACAGAACCATCACACATATACCACAGAACCATCACACTTATACCACAGAACCATCACACATATACCACAGAACCATCACACATATACCACAGAACCATCACACTTATACCACAGAACCATCACACATATACCACAGAACCATCACACTTATACCACAGAACCATCACACATATACCACAGAACCATCACACATATACCACAGAACCATCACACAGAACCATCACACATATACCACAGAACCATCACACATACCACAGAACCATCACACTTATACCACAGAACCATCACACATATACCACAGAACCATCACACTTATACCACAGAACCATCACACTTATACCACAGAACCATCACACATATACCACAGAAACCATCCACAACCATATACCACAGAACCATCACACATACCACAGAACCATCAGGTTATCTTGTTTAAAGCCCCTGGGTCCGGGGTCCATCTCGTGAGGCCATATCAGCGGATGGGAGAAGGGTCAGAGGGACAGTGAATACATAAACAATCATCCTTTAGGAACCAGGGCAACATGTAATTATACACGTCGTACGCAAGTTTGTGGAAAACCTGTTATTGTGGGGGAGGATGTGATGAGGCTTAGTGGAGCAGCTGGTCCACCTGAGAGGACCACCTGAGGTCAACCTCCCCATTTAATCTCTCAAAGGATTGCAGATCATAATCATACATTTTTGATGGGATTTTGTGGGACAGGACATTGAAATGTGTTGTTGTTCCCTCTCATCTGTTCTGCTCAGGGATGGGAACCAGGGCACCAGGAATATGCTCCTTACTTCTCTTCACATTAAATCTATTTTACAATCCGTTTGGTTGTTGTGATTAGACGCAGTCCGCCCTGAGAAATGACCCTGGGACAACAAACTAAATACAACTAGAAACTACTACGCCCAGCAGCACATGATGTACAGCTGACAGTGTGTGTGTGTGTGTGTGTGTCAGTACTTTCTTCATTAGACAGTGTGTGTGTGTGTGTGTGTGTGTGTGTGTGTGTGTTGTGGCGCCCCGGGCTCCACTGGGAAGCATGCTGGGCAACCCTTGGGCCAGGTGGTAGAACACCGGTACTACACCTCTGAGCTCCTGGCAGGATTAGCACCACGGAGAGCTCAGACGGTAACCGCCCACTCGTCAGGCCGAATGGGGAACACCTGGAGCGGCTCATCAGGCCTGGCGCCGTACACCTGGAGGGGAGCCACTCAAGAAAGCCGGAGACAGGAATAAAAGGAAGAGCGTGGAAGGAAGAAGGGTGAACAGTATGTGGTAAGAGGCACAAATGGTGGAGGATGCGGGCATTTGCACCTATGCTACAGAGTGACAACATGCAGGAAACAAGTTGATCAGAAGAGATGGAGGCTGCTTTCGCCGCCCTCCTGGAGGCTCAGGCAACCCTGCAAACAGCGGTGACCCAGCTGTGCGAGAGAGGACCCCCGGAGGCGGGCAGACCAAGCCCCCATGATCTGCTGACGAAGTTAACCGCAGAGGACGATGTTGACGCCTTTCTAGAGGTATTTGAACGAACCGCCCAGCGGCAACGATGGCCACGGGATGACTGGGGGGACATCCTGGCACCGTTCTTAACCGGCGAGGCCCAGAGGGCCTGCCGGGACCTGACGGCAGGAGGCCAGCGACTACCAGCGGCTCAAAGCTGCCATCCAAGCCCAGTACGGCTTCACTCTCCCAACCAGGGCCCAGCGGCTTCACCAGTGGACCTACAACACCGCGCTACCAGTCCGGGCCAGGTGAGCGCCCTGAGCCGCTGTCCACGGCTGGCTGTTGGAGGGCGCCGGACCCTCGCCAGCAGACCGGTTGACGATGGACAGGTGTATCCGGTCCCTACCCCATGATGCTAAAAAGTATGTGGCGCAACAGGGACCCCAGGACGTTGATCGACCTGCTGGAGAACTACAGATGCACCCAGGAGATGTTGCGGCACTTGCGGACCAAGGCTCCGGAAACCGGCTCGCGCCCTAAACCCGGCCAGGAGGTCCCGCAAAGGTGGCGGAGACCCTCCCCAACCAACCGCGCAGACCACCGACCCAAGGCCGACCCAGAGTGTCTTCCGGCGGAACTCATGGTTTGCTGGAAGACGCTCTCAGCCTCCATCTCTTCATTTGTGTTTCGTCTGTGGGAGAGAGGGACACCGTGCTCGCGACTGTCCCGACCGAGACGCGTCGATGGCAACGGCCGGGACTACGGACCGGACCTGCCACCTCGCCACCTGCTGGGGAAGCGTGGGAGCGCGGGCCCCAAAATTCCCGGTAAAGGTCACAGGACACTGAAGCGCTGTTGGACTCTGGCAGCATGGTGACGCTGATCCGGCCAGAGTTTGCAGGGACCGTACGGGGGGAGCCTATAGCAGTGACCTGCATCCACGGGGACGTCAAGCACTACCCAACTGCAGAGGTGACTTTGAGCACGCCCCGAGGCCGCTACCGCCTAAGAGTTGGCGTGGTCGACAACTTGCCGGTCCCAGTTCTAATGGGGAGAGACAACCCGTTGTTTGGTCGGTACTGGGCCGAGGGACCCGGAGGGGGCCACTCGGGGGGTGAGCGGAAACCCCGGAGAAGGAAGAAAGACCGGGTCGTACACCAGGTGTGCACGGCGCTGTCGGAGGACGACGATTCCCCGCCAGCCGATTCCTCCTCAGAGGGAGAGAGAGAGCAGCACACCGGCGAGGACGCCGCGACCGCACCACCGGACTCGGAGGGCTCGAGAGAGTCCGAGGGGGTGTTTTCCCGCTTCCCCCAGACGGGCCCCACCCCTGCGGAGAACGAGGGCCAATTCGGAACAGCCCAGCTACAGGACCCTACCCTTGCCCAGGCGTGGCGGAACGTCCAGAGGGTCGACGGGAAGCTACAGGAGGGCGTGAGTAATGTGACTTTTCCAAATTTTGTGGTGAAAAATGGATTACTGTACAGAGTGACAAAAATGAACGATGAAGCCTGTGAACAGTTGCTAGTGCCCAGAGAGTACCGGTCCAAGGTGATGTACCTGGCACACTCACACCTCCTGGGAGCCCACCTGGGGGTCGAGAAGACCTATGACAGAGTCCTGACCCGATTCTACTGGCTGGGGGTAAAACGAGACGTGGAGAACTATTGTCGGCACTGCGGGGAGTGCCAGTTACACAGCCCTAAGGTAACCTACCGAAACCCCTTAATCCCCCTCCCCCTCATAGACATCCCCTTCAGCCGCATAGGCATGGACATTGTGGGGCCTTTGCCGAAATCCAGCCGGGGGCACCGCTACATCTTGGTCATCATGGACTATGCGACCCGGTACCCCGAAGCCCGGGAGAAGACCGCCTTCGCAACCCCAGAGGGCCTGTTCCAATACCGGGTCCTGCCCTTTGGGATCCACAGAGCACCAGCCACCTTCCAGCGACTCATGGACCAGGTCCTGCGGCCCCACCGTGCGTATGCTGCCGCCTACCTGGACGACATCGTGGTCCACAGCGCTGACTGGAGGACCCATCTGGTCCGGTTGGAGGCGGTCCTGCAAGCCCTCCGAGAGGCGGGGCTGACGGCCAACCCGAAGAAATGCTACCTTGGCCTGGACGAAGCCAACTACCTGGGGTACACCGTAGGACGAGGGAACATCAAGCCGCAGGCCAACAAAGTGGAAGCCATCACTACCTGGCCCCGCCCCCTCACGAAGAAGCAGGTGAGAACGTTTCTGGGGTTGGTAGGATATTAGACAGTTTGTGCCCCACTTTGCCTCGATAGCCGCACCGCTACATGGCCTGACAGCAAAGAATCTGCCCAGGGAAGCGGAGGGGGCGTTTGCGATGCTGCAACAGGCCCTCTGCAGCGAGCCTGTTCTGATGACCCCCACATTGGACCTGCCCTTCACCCTGCAGACTGATGCTTCCGAGGCAGGACTCGGAGCCGTCCTTTCCCAGGTATGTGATGGGGTGGAGCACCCGGTAACCTTCATCAGCAGGAAGCTGCTCAAACATGAGAGGAATTATGCCACCGTAGAGAAGGAGTGTTTGGTGGTCCGGTGGGCCATGGAGAAGCTCAGGTACTATCTCCTGGGTAGAGAGTTCGTCCTGGTCACAGACCATGCCCCGTTAAAGTGGATGTGCACTAACAAGGACAAGAATACCCGTGTCACCCGGTGGTTCCTGAATCTGCAGGACTTCCGCTTTCGGGTGGAGCACCGACCGGGGCGGCTCCATGGCAATGCGGACGCGCTGTCGAGAAGGGACGAATGCCTCTGGGTGGGCGCTCCCCGCCCTGGCTTGGAGCTGAGGAAGGAGGTATGTGGCGCCCCGGGCTCCACTGGGAAGCATGCTGGGCAACCCTTGGGCCAGGTGGTAGAACACCGGTACTACCCCTCTGAGCTCCTGGCAGGATTAGCACCACGGAGAGCTCAGACGGTAACCGCCCACTCGTCAGGCCGAATGGGGAACACCTGGAGCGGCTCATCAGGCCTGACGCCGTACACCTGGAGGGGAGCCACTCAAGAAAGCCGGAAAACAGGAATAAAAGGAAGAGTGTGGAAGGAAGAAGGGCGAACAGCCGGACTAAAAGCCGCGGCGCGCTATGTGAGCGTTGTTGCCGAAAGCAGGACTGTTAACAGCGATGGTGTCTATCTCCAGCCTTAACCCCTGGCGGCGGTGTTGCTGCCCTAACGGGAGCCCCAGGAGGCGGACCAACACCCCGAGCCCCGGCCCAGGACAGCTACCCCGGGACGACCAAGAGAGAGGGAGACTGTACCCCAACCGGGGGGACAGTTTGATGAATAAACCCTTT
>JANIIK010000537.1:10000-45000 GCA_027704905.1 Muraenolepis orangiensis | reverse complement strand
TCTATATTTGACAGTGTGTGTGTCAGTACTTTCTATATTTGACAGTGTGTGTGTGTGTGTCAGTATTTTCTATATTTGACAGTGTGTGTGTGTGTCAGTTCAGTGTGTCATTACTATAAGTCACTCCTGAACCGTCCCTGAAGGAGGGATCCCCTCCACTCTTCCTTCTGAAGATTTCTTCCTACGTAATTAAGGGAGGGTTTGGGGGGTGGGGCTAAGGGGGGGGGGGTGGGGCTAGGGTTTGGGGGGTGGGGCTAAGGGGGGGTGGGGCTAAGGGGGTGTGGGGCTAGGGTTTGGGGGGCAGGGCTAGGGTTTGGGGGGTGGGGCTAAGGGGGGCAGGGCTAGGGTTTGGGGGGCTAAGGGGGGGCAGGGCTAGGGTTTGGGGGGCGGGGCAAGGGTTTGGGGGGCGGGGCTAGGGTTTGGGGGGCGGGGCTAGGGTTTGGGGGGCGGGGCTAAGGGGGGCGGGGCTAGGGTTTGGGGGGCAGGGCTAAGGGGGGCGGGGCGGGGCTAGGGTTTGGGGGGGTGGGGCTAAGGGGGGCGGGGCTAGAGTTTGGGGGGTGGGGCTAAGGGGGGGCCGGGCTAGGGTTTGGGGGGCAGGGCTAGGGTTTGGGGGGGTGGGGCTAAGGGGGGGCAGGGCTAGGGTTTGGGGGGCAGGGCTAAGGGTTTGGGGGGTGTTGTAAACATGTGGCATGTGAAGCCCTTTGAGACTGGAACTGTGATTAAGGGCTATATAAATAAAATTGACTTGACTTACTTGGTATATTATTATTATTTTTTTTTTGGTCAACGCACTGTAAATCATTTCACTGTAAATTCTATTTCACTTTTCACATGTCACTTTTTTCAGTATTCATCGGAGTTATTTATTAATATATTATTACTGCCAATTTGCACTATACGTATTGTTGTGTATTGTATATACCTACATATTACTGTAATAATACTGTAAATTGTGCAATTCATCTACTCATCTATCAATAAATACACTTAGATTCATTTAGAGTTATTTTAGTTATATTTTGTTTATAGTAGTTTTATTTAGTTAGTTGTTGTTATTTCGTTTTTAGCTTAGGTATTAGTATATTTGTGTGCATTTATTCCCCGTGTCAACTGTTGCACCTTAATTTCCCTCGGGATTAATAAAGTTTCTTGAATCTTGATATTTGACAGTGTGTGTGTGTGTGTGTGTCAGTACATTCTATATTTGACAGTGTGTGTGTGTGTGTGTGTCAGTACATTCTATATTTGACAGTGTGTGTGTGTGTCAGTACATTCTATATTTGACAGTGTGTGTGTGTCAGTACATTCTATACAGACAGTGTGTGTGTGTGTGTGTGTGTCAGTACATTCTATATTTGTGTGTGTGTGTGTGTGTGTGTGTGTGTGTGTGTGTGTGTGTGTGTGTGTGTGTGTGTGTGTGTGTGTGTGTGTGTGTGTGTGTGTGTGTGTGTGTGTGTGTGTGTGTGTGTGTGTCAGTACATTCTATACAGACAGTGTGTGTGTGTGTGTGAGTACTCACTGTCCAGCTTGGTAGAGCGGTGGTGCGGGACACAGCAGGCGGTCTCTCTGTACCGTTCTGGGCCGAGTGCCTGGAGGTCACAACATGGGGATGGTGAATGGACTGCAGTTATAAAGCCTCTATCCTCTAAGTGCTGTACAAGTCAAGTCTCACATCCACCCATTGATCCACCCATTGATCCATCCATCTGCCCACGGCGGTGTGGGTCATAGGGTTAGGGTTAGGGTGTAATACTACATTATATATCATGTTTTAGAGCAGGATTCAACATTAAAGGTTCTGAGAGGCCTTGAGGTTCCAGTCCGCCGGGAGAGAGCAGAGCGCTGCTGGAACCTCTTGGGTCATTTTCTTATACCACAAAATCATAAATGTTTGCATAGTAATTCCTTGCTCTTCTTATTGTCCTCAATAGTCAGAATGTGTGGAGTCAGCGGTGGAGGACGAGCTTTAAGAAGGACCACATGGAGAGACGCTCCTGACATGGGATTCTTTCTGACATGTGTCGGTTGGTAAAGGCCAGGCCGGGCCGGGAAGTGAGAGGCAGACAGAAGAGCTCTGGTTCTCCAGACGGCTCCAGGAGGTCCTGAACACTCCTCACCGAGCCGCAGATCAATTAGAATTAAATCAAAAGACAGAAAGGAAGAAGAAACAAACAGAGAGATAAGCGTCTTCCCCGTGGGCGGACGTGAGCCCTCAGCAGACGGCTGCTAGCGGCCCCACCGACATATTACAACACGCTCAACTATTTCAGTCCGCCGCCGACATGTTGAATGTCAAGAAATAAGTCGACGCAGAGCGGAGATTCTCATTACTGGCAGCCGTCAGCCGCGCCAATCGCCATGCCAACACCGTCCCTGAGAAGACCCGCCTCCCGTGCCAACTCTCAAACCCCGGCGGAGCGCAGGAGAAGAGGAGGGTTCTGGGCGGTTCTGGGCGCTTCTAGCTGGTTCTCTGCGTGACCTACATCCCGTTCTCTGGCGTCAGGACCGCAGGAGAACGCCTCTCAGAGGTTCCCTCGTCCCGGGAGCTCTGGCTCTAGGCCTGGTACCGACCGACCCAAGACCACGATATGGAGGTTTATACCTTTGGAAACACTCCCCAAAGACCAACACCACAGTATGGTCTGAACCGGTCCAAACTCTGTCCCAAGCAGAATTAAATGCAAACCCAAAGACCAAATGAAAACCCAAAGCGTTGTGAGGACAGTGTGGGAGCGCTAGTTCTGGTACTGTACCCTGAACGCTATACCATGAACCCTGTACCCGGAACCCTGTACCCGGAACCCTGAACGCTATACCATGAACCCTGTACCCGGAACCCTGTACCATGAACCCTGAACGCTGTACCCTGTACCATGAACGCTGTACCCGGAACCCTGTACCATGAACCCTGAACGCTGTACCCTGTACCATGAACGCTGTACCCGGAACCCTGTACCATGAACCCTGAACGCTGTACCCTGTACCCTGTACGCTGTACCCGGAACCCTGTACCATGAACCCTGAACGCTGTACCCTGAACGCTGTACCCTGTACCCTGAACGCTATACCATGAACGCTGTACCCTGAACCCTGTACCATGAACCCTGAACGCTGTACCCTGTACCCTGAACGCTGTACCATGAACCCTGTACCCGGAACCCTGTACCATGAACCCTGAACGCTGTACCCTGAACGCTGTACCCTGTACCCTGAACGCTATACCATGAACGCTGTACCCGGAACCCTGTACCATGAACCCTGAACGCTGTACCCTGAACGCTGTACCCTGTACCATGAATGCTGTACCCTGAACGCTGTACCATGAACCCTGAACGCTGTACCCTGTACCCTGAACGCTATACCATGAACGCTGTACCCGGAACCCTGTACCATGAACCCTGAACGCTGTACCCTGAACACTGTACCCTGAACGCTGTACCCTGAACGCTGTACCCTGTACCATGAATGCTGTACCCTGAACGCTGTACCCTGAACCCTGAACGCTGTACCCTGAACGCTGTACCCTGAACCCTGCGAGGACCAGCTGGTGGAAACAATCCTTTTTAATGTTCTGTTTAATTATTCATGCATGAATATATTTTTTATTCTTTTTTTTAATTAGTTGTTGTTTATTTAGGCGATCATTTATTCCCTGATTAATTTGGTGGTTTATTTGGTTAGTTTGGTTTATTTGATTGACTGAGTAGAGTTGTCATTTCTTACGGACGGTCTGCTGGTCGACCACAAAGCTGCAGACCACGCCCTGGTCGCCACGGCCACTGGGGAAGCCACGCCCCCTCAGGACCAGCTCGAAGGTCTCTGGAAACAGGAAGTAGAAACATTTGAATTTGTCATCATTTCCAGAGACATGCAACCTACTGCCCTACTAATATATCACCCTGCTATGGAACCAGTTTAGTGAAACTGGTTTGTAGTCCCAGAGCAGGTATAAACCAGTTTAGTGAAACTGGTTTGTAGTTCCAGAGCAGGTATAAACCAGTTTAGTGAAACTGGTTTGTAGTCCCAGAGCAGGTATAAACCAGTTTAGTGAAACTGGTTTAGTGGAAGCGATGCTGTGGTCCCAGCGCAGGTGAAAAGCAGTTTAGTGAAACTTGTTTAGTAAAACCGGTCTAGTGTAACTGGTTTAGTGGAAGCAGTGTAGTGGTCCCAGATCAGGTGTGAAACGTACCGTTCACGCAGACGGACGACGGCGCCACGCTCAGGATCTCCGTACACGACTCTTCCAGAATCTACAAAACAAAAACACCATCAGATTCCGGGGGTTTTATTGGCTAGCGTAGCGACGGGCTATCGGCGGGGACCGCAACACAACACCTGGGAGAGGGGAGATGGGACAAGGCTCTTTATGGCAGGATTATACGAGAGCTCCCCTCCCTCTATCCCATTAGGAGCATTATCATATAAAGAGGCCCCCACTATCTCCTGGGATTCAATAAATCAACAAAGGACAAACTATGCAAATGGCGCCGAGACGCAGTGTGTAAAAGGAAGCACATTAAGACCCCGACGCTGGCCCACGGCTGGCCTTATTAAATAGGATGCTCGGGTACCAGGGAGGAGAGAGAGAGAGATAACTGGAGCATCTCATTACTCTGTTGGCACGCAGACAGAGGAGCAGGCAGTCAGAGACCTCCAGAAGCACCAGCGGGAACCAGCCTTCAAGGATGGACAGCTCAGCATCTCACTGCTCGCTCACATATTATGTTAATATGGACATTGGTGAAATCTCTTTTGTATTTTTGTGATTCTTGTCATTTTGAGCACATCTTTGGAGCTGGCTATAAAATGTCACTGTACACTGTACCTTATTATACATGTGACAAATACACCACATATGTAATATATATATAGATATATAATTACATTTCACTGCACATTGTACACGTGACAAATAAACCACATCTATAAAATGAACTTTACAAGAGAGATCATCATGTGCTGCCTCAGCGTGAGGGATATTCACCAGATAACTACTAGATAACCTACTAGATAACTAGATAACCTACTAGATAACCTACCACCCTACCTCCCTACCACATAACCTACCAGATAACCTACTAGATAACTAGATAACCTACCAGATAACCTACTAGATAACTAGATAACCTACCAGATAACCTACTAGATAACTAGATAACCTACCAGATAACCTACTAGATAACTAGATAACCTACCAGATAACCTACTAGATAACCTACCAGATAACCTACTAGATAACCTACTAGATAACTAGATAACCTACCACCCTACCAGATAACTACTAGATAACCTACCACCCTACCAGATAACTACTAGATAACTAGATAACTACTAGATAACCTACTAGATAACCTACCACCCTACCAGATAACCTACCACATAACCTACCAGATAACTACCACCCTACCACATAACCTACTAGATAACTACCACCCTACCACATAACCTACTAGATAACTAGATAACTACTAGATAACTAGATAACCTACTAGATAACTAGATAACCTACTAGATAACCTACCACATAACCTACTAGATAACCTACCACCCTACCAGATAACTACTAGATAACTAGATAACCTACCACCCTACCAGATAACTACTAGATAACTAGATAACCTACCACCCTACCAGATAACTACTAGATAACTAAATAACCTACCAGATAACCTACTAGATAACCTACTAGATAACTAGATAACCTACTAGATAACCTACCAGATAACCTACTAGATAACCTACCAGATAACCTACTAGATAACCTACTAGATAACTAGATAATCTACCACCCTACCAGATAACCTACTAGATAACCTACCACATAACCTACTAGATAACCTACCAGATAATCTACTAGATAACCTACTAGATAACCTACCACATAACCTACTAGATAACCTACCACATAACCTACTAGATAACCTACTAGATAACCTACCACATAACCTACTAGATAACCTACCGATAACCTACTAGATAACCTACCACAACCTACTAGATAACCTACCTACGATAACCTACCACCCTACCAGATAACCTACTAGATAACCTACCACCCTACCAGATAACCTACTAGATAACCTACCACCCTACCAGATAACCTACTAGATAACCTACCACCCTACCACATAACCTACTAGATAACCTACCACCCTACCAGATAACCTACTAGATAACCTACCACCCTACCACATAACCTACTAGATAACCTACCACCCTACCAGATAGCCTACTAGATAACCTACCACCCTACCACATAACCTACCAGATAACCTACTAGATAACCTACCACACTACCAGATAACCTACCACCCTACCAGATAACCTACTAGATAACCTACCACCCTACCAGATAACCTACTAGATAACCTACCACCCTACCACATAACCTACTAGATAACCTACCACCCTACCACATAACCTACCAGATAACCTACTAGATAACCTACCACCCTACCACATAACCTACCAGATAACCTACTAGATAACCTACCACACTACCAGATAACCTACTAGATAACCTACCACCCTACCAGATAACCTACTAGATAACCTACCACCCTACCAGATAACCTACCACCCTACCAGATAACCTACTAGATAACCTACCACCCTACCACATAACCTACCAGATAACCTACTAGATAACCTACTAGATAACCTACCACATAACCTACTAGATAACCTACCACCCTACCACATAACCTACTAGATAACCTACCACCCTACCACATAACCTACTAGATAACCTACCACCCTACCAGATAACCAACCACCCTACCACATAACCTACTAGATAACCTACCACCCTACCAGATAACCAACCACCCTACCAGATAACCCACCAGATAACCAACCACCCTACCACATCACCTACTAGATAACCTACCACCCTACCAGATAACCAACCACCCTACCACATAACCTACTAGATAACCTACCACCCTACCAGATAACCAACCACCCTACCAGATAACCCACCAGATAACCAACCACCCTACCACATAACCTACCAGATAACCAACCGCCCTAGCAGATAACCCACCACATAACCTACCACCCTACCACATAACCTACCACCCTACCAGATAACCAACCACCCTACCAGATAACCAACCACCCTACCAGATAACCAACCACCCTACCAGATAACCAACCACCCTACCAGATAACCTACCAGATAACCAACCACCCTACCAGATAACCTACTAGATAACCTACCACCCTACCAGATAACCTACTAGATAACCTACCACCCTACCAGATAACCTACTAGATAACCTACCACCCTACCAGATAACCTACCACCCTACCAGATAACCAACCACCCTACCACATAACCTACTAGATAACCTACCACCCTACCAGATAACCTACTAGATAACCTACCACCCTACCAGATAACCTACCACCCTACCAGATAACCTACCAGATAGTGACTGCTCATCCCTGCCTGGAGAAACTACACATCCAGGAAATGTCTGTGCTTGTTGTTCCCGGGACCAACAGTTAGTAGTTGTTAGTCCTGACAGGAAGTGGGTCATTACAGGAAGTCTGTCATTACAGGACAGACCACACAGCTCAATAATGGCCCAAAAACAAAGAAAGCAACAGGAGAATTTGTCAGAAACATGAGGTTACTTCTCCGTTTCTTCTCCAGCAGGTTAGTTAAAGAGCTCAGTACAGGTTAGTTAAAGGGCTCAGTACAGGTTAGTTAAAGAGCTCAGTACGGGTTAGTTAAAGGGCTCAGTACAGGTTAGTTAAAGAGCTCAGTACGGGTTAGTTAAAGGGCTCAGTACAGGTTAGTTAAAGGGCTCTGTACAGGTTAGTTAAAGAGCTCAGTACGGGTTAGTTAAAGGGCTCAGTACAGGTTAGTTAAAGGGCTCTGTACAGGTTAGTTAAAGAGCTCAGTACGGGTTAGTTAAAGGGCTCAGTACAGGTTAGTTAAAGGGCTCAGTACAGGTTAGTTAAAGGGCTCAGTACAGGTTAGTTAAAGAGCTCAGTACGGGTTAGTTAAAGGGCTCAGTACAGGTTAGTTAAAGGGCTCAGTACAGGTTAGTTAAAGAGCTCAGTAGGGGTTAGTTAAAGGGCTCAGTACAGGTTAGTTAAAGGGCTCTGTACTGGTTCTCTTATCTGACTTCCTCACAGCTTGTAGCATAACTTCTTAATGACCAGAAATAAACAATATTACACAATATTAAATCAAACATTCCTCTCCTGTTTAAATAGATTTCCGGCCAGCTGGTCGGACAAACACATTGATTTAAGTGTTACAGTGCACTTAGTCACCCAACAGGGCTTAAGATAAGGTAGGATAAGAGGTGTGTGTGTGTGTGTGTGTGTGTGTGTGTGTGTGTGTGTGTGTGTGTGTGTGTGTGTGTGTGTGTGTGTGTGTGTGTGTGTGCAGCTGTCATGACAATAGCAACAGAGTGGTCAGAATGATTCTGACTCAGAGACAAGCTGCTCATATTCACTTCCTGTCCGCCCACTGAAGTGCTCTCTCTCTCACACACACACACACACACACACACACACACACACACACACACACACACACAGTGCACCTACAGAGTTGACGATGCCTCGGAGAGTGTGGAAGCCATCTTTGACAGGAAACACTTGGTCCTTGGTGTCAGCCACCTCCGCCAGCTGCTCACACACACAGCATAACACCTTATACACTATGTACTAAATATATAGGAAGGATACACTATATACTACTAAATATACACTATATACTAAATATACACTATATAGGAAGGATACACTATATACTACTAAATATACACTATATACTAAATATACACTATATACTAAATATAAACACAACACAAAAACATAAACAATCTAAAGATAAACTATTTAACACATAATTAATACAGACAATCAAGAGAAATCAAGAGAAATCAAGAGAAATCAAGCAGGTAAAGATGGCCAGTATAACCACCAGCGTACCTGCTGCTCCTTAAAGTCCTTGATCCCCACACAGTAAACCCTGGCGCCCAGCGACCGTGCCTTGTTAGCCTGCAACATGTTATTATAACATTACCATCACATGGTGTTATCAACATGTTATTACATCAACCATCACATGGTGTTATTAACATGTTATTATAACATTAACCATCACATAGTGTTATCAACATATTACATCAACCATCACATGGTGTTATTAACATGTTACTATAACATTAACCATCACATTATTATTACATTAACCATCACATGGTATTATCAACATGTAATTACATCAACCATCACATGGTGTTATTAACATGTTATTACATTAACCATCACATGGTGTTATTAACATGTTATTACATTAACCATCACATGGTGTTATCAACATGTAATTACATCAACCATCACATGGTGTTATCAACATGTTATTATAACATTAACCATCACATAGTGTTATCAACATATTACATCAACCATCACATGGTGTTATTAACATGTTACTATAACATTAACCATCACATTATTATTACATTAACCATCACATGGTATTATCAACATGTAATTACATCAACCATCACATGGTGTTATTAACATGTTATTACATTAACCATCACATGGTGTTATTAACATGTTATTATAACATTAACCATCACATGGTGTTATCAACATATTATTACATCAACCATCACATGGTGTTATTAACATGTTATTATAACATTAACCATCACATGGTGTTATCAACATGTTATTACATTAACCATCACATGGTATTATTAACATGTTACTATAACATTAACCATCACATTATTATTACATTAACCATCACATGGTATTATCAACATGTTATTACATTAACCATCACATGGTATTATTAACATGTTATTATAACATGAACTATCACATGGTATTATCAACATGTTATTATAACATTTACCATCACATGGTATTATCAACATGTTATAGCATTAACCATCATATGGTGTTATTGACATGTTATTATAACATTAACCATCACATTATTATTACTACATTAACCATCACATGGTATTATCAACATGTTATTATTACATTAACCATCACATGGTATTATCAACATGTTATTAGAACATTAACCATCACATTATTATTACTACATTAACCATCACATGTTATTATTACATTAACCATCACATGGTATTATCAACATGTTATTAGAACATTAACCATCACATTATTATTACTACATTAACCATCACATGTTATTATTACATTAACCATCACATGGTATTATCAACATGTTATTATTACATTAACCATCTTATGGTATTATCAACATGTTATTATAACATTAACCATCACATTATTATTACATTAACCATCACATGGTATTATCAACATGTTATTATTACATTAACCATCTCATGGTATTATCAACATGTTATTATAACATTAACCATCACATTATTATTACATTAACATCACATGGTGTTATCAACATTTAATTATAACATTAACCATCACATGGTGTTATCAACATGTTATTACATTAACCATCACATGGTGTTATCAACATGTAATTATAACATTAACCATCACATTAACCATCACATGGTGTTATCAACATGTTATTACATTAACCATCACATGGTATTATCAACATGTAATTATAACATTAACCATCACATTATTATTACATTAACCATCACATGGTATTATCAACATGTAATTATAACATTAACCATCACATGGTATTATCAACATGTAATTATAACATTAACCATCACATTATTATTACATTAACCATCACATGGTATTATTAACATGTTATTATTACATTAACCATCACATGGTATTATTAACATGTTATTATTACATTAACCATCACATGGTATTATTAACATGTTATTATTACATTAACCATCACATGGTATTATCAACATGTTATTATAACATTAACCATCACATTATTATTACATTAACCATCACATGGTGTTATCAACATGTTATTATAACATTAACATCGCATGGTGTTATTAACATATTATAACATTAACATCGCATGGAGTTAACATGTTATTATAACATTAACATCACATGGTGTTATCAACATGTAATTATAACATTAACCATCACATGGTGTTATCAACATGTTATTACATTAAGCATCACATGGTGTTATCAACATGTTATTACATTAACCATCACATTATTATTACATTAACCATCACATGGTGTTATCAACATGTTTACATTAACCATCACATGGTGTTATCAACATGTTATTATAACATTAACATTGCATGGTGTTTTTAACATGTTATTACATTAACCATCACATGGAGTTAACATGTTAATATAACATTAACATCACATGGTGTTATCAACATGTTATTATTACATTAACCATCACATGTGAAGCCCACCTCCTTGACGCTGAGCTCCAGGATGTAAGGCGTCAGTTCTCCGTCAGTCAGAGCTAGGACGATGCTGGCTGACCTCTGAGCCTCTGCACTGATCTGAGCTGAGGCCTGCAGGACAACAGGTTGGTTAGCACAACTCGTTAGGACTAGTTAACACAACAAGTTAGTACTGGTTAGCAGTACAAGTCAGTATTGGTTAACATAACTAGTTAGTACTGGTTAACACACCTAGTTAGTACTGGTAAGTGCATCTAGTTAGAACTGGTTAGCACAACGACTAAGTACTGGCTAGCACAACTAGTTAATACTGAAATACAACTAGTTAATACTGGCAGGTTAAGTTAGTACTGGTTAACACAATTAGCTAGTACTCATTAACACAACTAGATAGTATTGGTTAACATGACTAGTTAATACTGAAATCCAACTAGTTAGCACTGACAGGTTTACACAGTTAGTACTGGTTAAACAACTGACATGTTATTGAAACTATTCTTACTGACAGGTTATAATAGCTAGTTAGCAGGCCTACTGAAATAACATTAGTTAGCACTGGTTTTAACACCTAGTTAATACTGTAATACTACAAGTTAGTACAGTACTAGTTTAAACAGGACCATCCAGATAATTTTATAATTGAATAGTGGTACTAGTTTAATACTAGTTAATACTAGTTAATACTATTAATACTAGTATTAAGTAGTACTAGTTGACGTACCGCTGCCAGCCCTACATGCATGTAGGTTTCTCCTGCAGGAACGACGGCTCTCAGACGCTCCAGACCAGCTTGGATCTCCAGCCTGAGAACACTCTGTCATCCACTAGCACTGTCTGCTAACAGCGCTACTCACAACATGCTAGTGCTACCTACTGCTAGTGCACATTATCTTTGATCCACTAGGACTATCTGCTAACTACGTTACTGCTAACTACTGCTAGTGCTAACTTCAAGATTCAAAATTAAAGATTTTTATTTACAATGGAATGCTTTCTCCCCATTCCCTCCAACAGTATGAACAATATATAATATACTATGTACTATACTTATACTATGTACTATACTAATACTATGTACTATACTATGTACTATACTTATGATGTACTTATACTTTTACTTATCATGATACACTATCATGTTATGATAGTGTAATGTTAATGACATGTTATGATAGTGTAATGTTAATGACAATGTTATGATAGTGTAATGTTAATGACATGTTATGATAGTGTAATGTTAATGACATGTTATGATAGTGTAATGTTAGTGACAAGTTATTATAGTGTAATGTTAATGACATGTTATGATAGTGTAATGTTAATGACATGTTATGATAGTGTAATGTTAATGACATGTTATTATAGTGTAATGTTAATGACATGTTATGATAGTGTAATGTTAATGACATGTTATGATAGTGTCATGTTAATGACATGTTATGATAGTGTAATGTTAATGACATGTTATGATAGTGTAATGTTAATGACATGTTATGATAGTGTAATGTTAATGACATGTTATGACAGTGTAATGTTAATGACATGTTATGATAGTGTAATGTTAATGACATGTTATGATAGTGTAATGTTAATGACATGTTATGACAGTGTAATGTTAATGACATGTTATGACAGTGTAATGTTAATGACATGTTATGATTGTGTAATGTTAATGACAATATGATAGTGGCAGCACTCCTAGCAGTTCAGTAGCTCACTGCCTGTGGATTAAAACTATCCTTAAACCTGGTAGTGCTAACTAGGTTAAGTGCTTACTATTTGTGATACACTAGAACTTTCTGCTAACTATGCTAGTGCTAATTAACGCTAGTGCTTTTGTGATCCATTACAACTGTCTGCTAATTATGCTAGTGCTATGTACTGCTAGTGCTAACCAACGCTCGTGCCTATTATCTGTGATCCACTACAGCTGGCTGCTAATTGATGCTAGATCTAACTGATGCTAGTGCTACCTGATGCTAGAGCTAACTGATGCTAGTGCTAACTGATGCTAGTGCTACCTGATGCTAGAGCTAACTGACGCTAGTGCTACATGATGCTAGTGCTACCTGATGCTAGTGCTACCTGATGCTAGTGTTAACCGTGCTAGTGCTAACGGATGCAATGGGTTCTATTGGATGGTGTACCTGCTGCTTGTGAGAGGAAGGATGACTTGGTGCTGGCTGGAGAATACGATGAAGGACACCCGGGTACGAGGGCTAGAACACAACAACATCACAACATCAACAACACATCAACAACAGTATAAACACAACATAAACAACAAGAACATAAACACATCAACAGCATAGCAACACATCACCAACACAACACCACAACCACTCATCACCAACACAACCACTCATCAACAACACAACCACTCATCACCAACACAACACAACCACTCATCACCAACACAACCACTCATCAACAACACAACCACTCATCACCAACACAACACAACCACTCATCACCAACACAAGAACACAACACAACCACTCATCACCAACACAACACAACCACTCATCACCAACACAACAACAACACAACACAACCACTCATCACCAACACAACAACAACACAACACAACCACTCATCACCAACACAACACAACACAAACACTCATCACCAACACAACAACACAACACAACCACTCATCACCAACACAACAACACAACACAACCACTCATCACCAACACAACACAACCACTCATCACCAACACAACACAACCACTCATCACCAACACAACAACAACACAACACAACCACTCATCACCAACACAACAACCACTCATCACCAACACAACAACAACACAACACAACCACTCATCACCAACACAACAACACAACACAACCACTCATCACCAACACAACCACTCATCACCAACACAACACAACCACTCATCACCAACACAACACAACCACTCATCACCAACACAACAACAACACAACACAACCACTCATCACCAACACAACAACCACTCATCACCAACACAACACAACCACTCATCACCAACACAACAACAACACAACACAACCACTCATCACCAACACAACAACAACACAACACAACCACTCATCACCAACACAACACAACACAACACAACCACTCATCACCAACACAACAACACAACACAACCACTCATCACCAACACAACAACACAACACAACCACTCATCACCAACACAACACAACCACTCATCACCAACACAACACAACCACTCATCACCAACACAACAACAACACAACACAACCACTCATCACCAACACAACAACCACTCATCACCAACACAACAACAACACAACACAACCACTCATCACCAACACAACACAACACAACACAACCACTCATCACCAACACAACAACACAACACAACCACTCATCACCAACACAACAACACAACACAACCACTCATCACCAACACAACACAACCACTCATCACCAACACAACAACAACACAACACAACCACTCATCACCAACACAACAACCACTCATCACCAACACAACACAACCACTCATCACCAACACAACAACACAACACAACCACTCATCACCAACACAACCACTCATCACCAACACAACACAACCACTCATCACCAACACAACACAACCACTCATCACCAACACAACAACAACACAACACAACCACTCATCACCAACACAACAACCACTCATCACCAACACAACAACAACACAACACAACCACTCATCACCAACACAACAACACAACACAACCACTCATCACCAACACAACAACAACACAACCACTCATCACCAACACAACCACTCATCACCAACACAACAACAACACAACCACTCATCACCAACACAACACAGCACAACCACTCATCACCAACACAACACAACACAACCACTCATCACCAACACAACACAACCACTCATCACCAACACAACACAACACAACCACTCATCACAACACAACAACAACACAACACAACCACTCATCATCAACACAACAACAACACAACACAACCACTCATCACCAACACAACAACAACACAACACAACCACTCATCACAACACAACCACTCATCACCAACACAACAACAACACAACACAACCACTCATCATCAACACAACAACAACACAACACAACCACTCATCATCAACACAACAACAACACAACACAACCACTCATCACCAACACAACACAACCACTCATCACCAACACAACACAACCACTCATCACCAACACAACCACTCATCACCAACACAACAGCAACCCAACAACAAGCATGACTTAGCAGCCGAATGTGAGCGTCTGAATCTGGTGATCGGATTGGAAACTCAATTTAAACCACCAACACACACACACACACACACACACACACACACACACACACACACACACACACACACACACACACACACACACACACACACACACACACACACACACACACACACACACACACACACACACACACACACACACACACACACACACACACACAGTTAATGACAATGTTATGATAGTGTAATGTTAATGACATGTTATGATAGTGTAATGTTAATGACATGTTATGATAGTGTAATGTTAATGACATGTTATGATAGTGTAATGTTAATGACATGTTATGATAGAGGCAGCACTCCTAGCAGGTCAGTAGGTCACTGCCTGTGGGTAAGAACTGTCCTCGTGTCTGTGCTAATGGTGGTGATGTATTGAAATAATCACACACACTGAACGAACAGCAGTTTGTCAAGTTTGAAGGTGTTATGTTATTCATAACAGTTTTAAGGGATTTATTGCATCCCTACTGTCAAGAAGGTAGTGTACCTGAGGGTAAGACACACCTCCAGAGGGTAAGACACACCTCCAGAGGGTAAGACACACCTCCTGAGGGTAAGACACACCACCTGAGGGTAAGACACACCTCCTGAGGGTAAGACACACCTCCTGAGGGTAAGACACCACCTGAGGGCAAGACACACCTCCTGAGGGTAAGACACACCTCCTGAGGGTAAGACACACCTCCTGAGGTGTCTTCTTGTGTACCTCCAGTCCTCAGGTGTTGCTAGAGGCTTCCAGACGGCCAGCATTGTTTATTATCTCAATGGGCGTCCCTCAGCTCGCTCAACACTTCAACATTGTTCTTTAAAAAATATATAAAAAGGATCCAAACACGCAAGCTTCACAAAAGAACACGCACTCCCCACCAAGTACAGTTTGTCTCTGACAGGAAGCCAGAGAGATGCATTGTGGGTCCCTTCAGAATGAGACAGGCGTCCAGAGCATAAGGAGAGGTCTCTCTCTCTCTCTCTCTCTCTCTCTCTCTCTCTCTCTCTCTCTCTCTCTCTCTCTCTCTCTCTCTCCTCTCTCTCTCTCTCTCTCTCTCTCTCTCTCTCTCTCTCTCTCTCTCTCTCTCTCTCTCTCTCTCTCTCTCTCTCTCTCTCTCTCTCTCTCTCTCTCTCTCTCTCTCTCTCTCTCTCTCTCTCTCTCTCTCTCTCTCTCTACATGGCCTGGCTGCAACCCTCCCCCACGGAGCCGTTAGCGTAGCCACCGCTAACATAGCACCCATCCTTCAGCCACATGGCCAGACTTGGCGGGCAGCAGACGCGTACATACATCCTGCCTCCCGAGTCACGCGGGGGCGGAGCTACACCCAGACTCTCGCTGACGGAGGAGTCACAGACGCTTTAGCTCCACCTTAACAGAGAGACAAGAGACCGCCGCTTGGACTCTGGACTGTAGCTGATAAGCTGCTGATAAGCTGTAGCTGGTGGTGGTGGTGGTGGTGTTGGGGGTGGTGGTGGTGATGAAGGGGTGGTGGTGGTGGTGGTAGTGGGTGGTGGTGGTGGTGGTGGTGATGAAGGGGTGGTGGTGGTGGTGGTAGTGTGGAGTGGTGGGTGGTGGTGTTTGGGGTAGATAGATGGATGGGTGGATGCATGTCGGTCGAGTTGTTGGGTGGTGGTGATGGTGGACAGTGGTAGATGGGTGTTATGCTCGGGGTGGAGCATAACACCACCCACTCCTCCACCCCTCTCCCAGCCCAGAGACGGCTGCTCCTCCTCCTCCTCTCTCCCAGCCCAGAGACGGCGGCTGCTCCTCCTCCTCCTCCCCCTCCTCCTCCTCCCCTCTCCCAGCCCAGAGACGGCTGCTCCTCCTCCCCCTCCTACCGCCCCCCCCTGCTCCTCCTCCCCCTCCCCCTCCTCCTCCTCCTCCTCCTCCTCCCCTCTCCCAGCCCAGAGACGGCTGCTCCTCCACCCACCGCCACATGGTGCCTCTGTTATTCCCTCGGTCCCGAGCGCTGGGACCGGCTGGAGCCTGGAGCTGGCAGGACGAGGCTCGCAGGACGCCGACCAAGTGGTGACAAGCCTTCCTTTCTTGTTGGTGTGGAGGCAGACGGACGGCGAGCTGCTAAGTCCTCACATGTGTGACAGAACCGCCTTACAGAACCACGCCGCTCGGCCCACCAGAACAAAGAACTAGAACACGGGGACCGCGTCTCCAGAGGAACAGGCCTGGACACGCCATGAGCCTCTTCTCCACAACAACATCACTTTGTACAGCCTGCAGGTGTATATATATATAGATCTCTCTCTATAGATATAGATATATAGATCTATATCTATATCTATAGATCTATAGATATCTATATATATAACTATATCTATATATAAATATAGATCTATATCTATCTATAGATAGATATAGATATAGATCTAGATCTAGATATAAATATCTATATATATCATCATAAATCATATATTTATATATATACATAAATAAATATAAAACATATATATATGTATATACTATATATATATTTAGATATATCTCTATAAATAACTTTATATGTATACTTATATACAGAGTTATATATATATATATATCGTCTTGAGGTCATGTGACTCACCTGACGAAGCGCTCCGTCAGATTCTTGACGAAGGAGTAGATCTCCACCCACTCACGCATCACACTGCCAGACCTAGAGCGAGAGCGAGAGCGAGGGAGCGAGAGCGAGGAAGTTGAGCAACCCTCTTCAGGACTACACTTCTCCATGTTGGCTCTTTCAACATTCAACAGGATATTTATTGATTATTATAGTTTTTATTATTTACAATAGAACGCTTACTCCCCATTCCCTCCAACAGTATGAACTTATACAGCAATAAACTATACAAAAGTATACTAAACAATACTATACTATAAACAACACTATATACTACCTATATGCTATACTATAAACAACCCTATATACTACCTACTATATGCTATACCATATACTATGAACAACACTATATACTACCTACTATATGCTATACTATAAACAACACTATATACTACCTACTATATGCTATACTATATACTATAAACAACACTATATACTACCTACTATATGCTATACCATATACTATAAACAACACTATATACTACCTACTATATGCTATACTATAAACAACACTATATACTACCTACTATATGCTATACCATATACTATAAACAACACTATATACTACCTACTATATGCTATACTATAAACAACACTATATACTACCTACTATATGCTATACTATATACTATAAACAACACTATATACTACCTACTATATGCTATACTATATACTATAAACAACACTATATACTACCTACTATATACTATAAACAACACTATATACTACCTACTATATACTATAAACAACACTATATACTACCTACTATATACTATAAACAACACTATATACAACCTACTATATACTATAAACAACACTATATACTACCTACTATATACTATAAACAACACTATATACAACCTACTATATACTATAAACAACACTATATACTACCTACTATATGCTATACTATATACTATAAACACCACTATATGTATAATGCCTAGTCTTGATGTAATAACTAGCATTCATGTACATTACATACAGTCTTACAAGTACATGTTCCTGGGGTCTGTTCACAGGTCTTCATACTACTTTAATAACTTTAATAACTTAATAACCCTTTGACCTCCACAGACCACCCTAAATACCATCTCTGCATCTCCAGCAGGCCACACACACACACACACACACACACACACACACACACACACACACACACACACACACACACACACACACACACACACACACACACACACACACACACACACACACACACACACACACACACACACACACACACACACACACACACACACACTCTCTCTTCTCGACCTACTTGTCCAGCACGAAGTACAGGTCGTAAGCTCCGTGGCAAGACGCCTGCTTCTCCTTCTCCTTCTCCTGGTTCTCCAGGGCGGCGGTGAAGAGGAGCCCGGTGAGGAGTAAGGCGGTCACTAAGGTCCAGACCGCGGTGCTCCTGGTCTTCATCATGGAGGAGGAGGAGGAAGAGACTAAACAACAAGAGAGAGATCTCAGAGTAGTCCTCACCCGAGGAGGAAGTTACCCCATCACTAGAGGACCGCGCGACGCCCCGCGCGCCGCCCTGCTGACTCACAGGGTTAGTAGTGTTCACTAGAGTCAACCACTCCTCACAGGGTTAGTAGTGTTCACTAGAGTCAACCACTCCTCACAGGGTTAGTAGTGTTCACTAGAGTCAACCACTCCTCACAGGGTTAGTAGTGTTCACTCGACACCTCATCACAGGGTTAGATAGTGTTCACTCGACCACTCAGCTAAGGAACTTAACTCCTAAGTTAGCCTCGTCGGAGCCTCCTGCTAGTGCGCATGCGCGGGGGAGAAGTTCAAGAGTCCTCGGAGTCCATGCGGACGCTACTAGATATATAATATCATTACTTTTAAAGGTCATATATTAGTAATATATGACATTTAAAAGTAATTATATTATATATATAAGTGTGTGTGTATATATATATATATATATATATATATATATACATATATACAATATATACAAAGAGGAGGAGGACTGACTGATCGGTTCTTTGATTGACTTGTTGTAAGTAGAACGATGTTTCAGAACTCAGGTTGAATGACCAACTTGATGTCTCCAGCTTCAAATTCCTGGGGGTCCACATCTCCGAGGACCTCTCCTGGTCCCTCAACACGGCCTCACTAAAGGAGGCTCACCAGCCTCACTAAAGGAGGCTCACCAGCCTCTCTCCTTCCTGAGGAGACTGAGGAAAGCCCACCTGTCCACCACATTCTGGTGAACTTTTACCTATCGAAAGCATCCTCACCAACTGCATCACAGTGTGGTCGGCAACTGCCCTGTTTCAACCGGAAAGACTGCAGAGGGTGGAGAAAACCGCCCAACGCATCATGGACTACCCCTCCCTGCAGTAAACACCACCCACACCCTCTCACCCCAACATGGACTACCCCTCCCTGCAGTAAACACCACCCACACCCTCTCACCCCAACATGGACTACCCCTCCCTGCAGTAAACACCACCCACACCCTCTCACCCCAACATGGACTACCCCTCCCTGCAGTAAACACCACCCACACCCTCTCACCCCAACATGGACTACCCCTCCCTGCAGTAAACACCACCCACACCCTCTCACCCCAACATGGAGTACCCCTCCCTGCAGTAAACACCACCCACACCCTCTCACCCCAACATGGACTACCCCTCCCTGCAGTAAACACCACCCACACCCTCTCACCCCAACATGGACTACCCCTCCCTGCAGTAAACACCACCCACACCCTCTCACCCCAACATGGACTACCCCTCCCTGCAGTAAACACCACCCACACCCTCTCACCCCAACATGGAGTACCCCTCCCTGCAGTAAACACCACCCACACCCTCTCACCCCAACATGGACTACCCCTCCCTGCAGTAAACACCACCCACACCCTCTCACCCCAACATGGACTACCCCTCCCTGCAGTAAACACCACCCACACCCTCTCACCCCAACATGGACTACCCCTCCCTGCAGTTAACACCACCCACACCCTCTCACCCCAACATGGACTACCCCTCCCTGCAGTAAACACCACCCACACCCTCTCACCCCAACATGGACTGCCCCTCCCTGCAGTAAACACCACCCACACCCTCTCACCCCAACATGGACTGCCCCTCCCTGCAGTAAACACCACCCACACCCTCTCACCCCAACATGGACTGCCCCTCCCTGCAGTAAACACCACCCACACCCTCTCACCCCAACATGGACTGCCCCTCTCTGCAGTAAACACCACCCACACCCTCTCACCCCACCATGGACTACCCCTCCCTGCAGTAAACACCACCCACACCCTCTCACCCCACCATGGACTGTTAGCCCTCCGCCCCTCCGGGAGGCGCTATAGAAACCTCTGTTCCAAGTCAAGCAGCTTAGGAACAGCTTCTTCCCCTCAGCCGTCATCTCCCTGAACTCTGCTCCACGAGACACTGGATCACAACTACCACCTCTCTATACTTTACATATTTATTACTAGTTACCCGTTTACTGTACCTGACATATCTATTTAAATCTGTTGATAGAACTGCTCCTACTCCTGTATATACATATACATTTATATATGCTCACTTGTATATACATTTACATTTATATATTTGTATCCTGCTTCACTAATAGCATACCCCTGATCACTACCTGTTAAATACTCACTTACCTGTATATACATATACCTATTATTATGCTCATATCACATTTAACCTGTACATTTAAACTGTAAATTATATTATATTACCATGCTTGTGCTAATATATTGCATTGTGCTAATATATTGCATTTCATATATGCACTTTTATATTGTTATATATTTAACTTTATACAGTTTGTACATTTTATTCTATTATTTTTATTGTATTTTTATTTTTATAACTGCTGTCTGTCGTCGGGTTTTGCACATACAATTTTCACCCATTGCTTATACTTGTATAACTTTGATGTGGCAATAAACTTGACTTGACTTTACTGCAACATTTGCACTCTGGTTAGATGCAGCCAGCCTTCCCCCTCTGCTCAGCCAATCACAGCCCCACACACGACTGCACACACGACTGCCAGGGCGGCAGTCTAGCTCAGGAGGTAGAGCGGTCGCCTCACAACCGGAAGGTTGCTGGTTCGATCCCCGGCTCCTCCTAGCAAAAACTGTCGAGGTGTCCTTGAGGAAGACCCTAACCCTAACTGCTCCCCGGGCGCTGTATGAATAGCTGCCCACTGCTCCTAATACTAGGATGGGTTAAATGCAGAGAACACGTTTCACTGTATGTCTTCATGTATGTGACCAATAAAGAGGATTCAATCCTCACGATTTGTTGTTGTTTGTGACTGCGGACCGTGGACGGCTGACTGACACACACAGCAACCTGTTACCGCATCGCTACACCCCCCCACCACAAAGTTCCTCGCCCACGAGGAACACATACAACTTCAACAGGCACGACAACTAAACACCACATCAAAACAGAGATAAAGTGGAACAAACAGCTTTTATTTTTACAAAAACATGTTAAACCAGGATGATCTCACTTCCAGTGAGACCAGGGCACGTTCTGTCCCTCTACAGCATGGGTTGAATACCAGGCGTGCTGCTGTGTTCTGGATGCGTTGGAGGGGCATGGTTGCAGAGGCGGGGATTCCCGCCAGGAGAGAGTTGCAGTAGTCGAGGCGGGTGATGACGAGCGCTTGGACCAGGATCTGCGCCGCTTCACGTGTGAGGAAGGGCCGGATCCTGCGGATGTTGTAGAGGGCAATTCTGCAAGATCGGGCCACCGCGGTGACGTTGGCATTGCAGGACAGCTGGTCATCTAGCACCACACCAAGGTCTCTTGTTGTGGTTGAGGGGGAGACTTGGGTGTTCTCGATGGTGACCAGTAGGTCCATCTGAGGGCAGTCTTTCCCCGGTATGAAGAGGAGCTCAGTCTTGTCAAGGTTGAGCTTCAGGTGGTTGGCGGCTGTCCATCTGCTGATGTCGGCCAGGCATTTAGAGATGCGTGTTGCGATTTGGGTTTCTGAGGGGGGAAAGGAGAGAAACAGTTGAGTGTCATCTGCATAGCAGTGATAGGAGAAGCCATGAGATGTGATTACAGAGCCTAGAGATTTAGTGTAAAGAGAAAACAGAAGGGGTCCCAATACTGAGCCTTGGGGGACTCCGGTGTCCAGGGTGCAGGGTCTGGACAGGGAACCATTCCATGTGACCTGATAAGTGCGACCTGCGAGGTAGGAGGTGAACCAGGATAACGCAGTTCCAGCGAGAGCTCAGCGAGAGTGGAGAGGAGGATCTGGTGGTTCACTGTGTCGAACGCCGCAGACAGGTCGAGAAGGATCGGTACTGATGAGATGGACGAGCTTCTGGCATCACGAAGAGACTCTGTCACTGCGAGCAGTGCCGTCTCCGTGGAGTGCGCAGCCTTGAAGCCTGACTGGTGAGGGTCGAGTAGGTTGTTCTGGGAGAGATAGGATGAAAGTTGTGAGGAGACAGCACGTTCAAGGGTTTTGGACAGGAATGATAGGAGGGATACCGGTCTGTAGTTTTTGATCAGTGGTGTCCAGGGATGGTTTCTTGAGGAGCGGCTTGATTCTGGCAGTCTTGAAGGCCGCCGGAAACAGGCCTGCATCAAGGGAGGTGTTAATTAGGGAGGTAAGGAAGGGAAGGATATCGCCCGAGATGTCCTGGAGAAGAGAGGAAGGGATTGGGTCGAGGGGGCAGGTGGTAGGGTGGTTAGATGTCACCAGTTTGTTAACTTCATCAGGGGAGAGGGGGTTGAAACAGGTAAGGTTAGCGGGGGTGGGAGGGAGGAAAGCGGTGGGGGTGAAGGAGGAGGTAATGTCGTTCACCTTCTTCGTAAAGAAGGTGACAGTCATCAGCTGAGAGGGAGGAGGGAGGGGGAGGGGGAGGGGAGGGGGGGTTGAGGAGGGAGGAGGGAGGGGGAGGGGAGGGGGGGGTGAGGAGGGAGGAGGGAGGGGAGGGGGAGGGGAGGGGGGGTTGAGGAGGGAAGAGGGAGGGGGAGGGGAGGGGGGGTTGAGGAGGGAGGAGGGAGGGGGAGGGGAGGGGGGGTTGAGGAGGGAGGAGGGAGGGGGAGGGGAGGGGGGTTGAGGAGGGAGGAGGGGCTTAGAGGCAGAAGAGTTGATTTTTGTATGGTAGATGGCAGATTTAGATTCTGTTAGTTATATGATATTATATATATATAGTTATATTCTCTTAGTTATATGATATTATATATATATAGTTATATTCTCTTAGTTATATGATATTATATGTATATAGTTACATTCTGTTAGTTAAATGATATTATATATATAGTTCTATTCTGTTAGTTATATGATATTATATATATATATAGTTATATTCTGTTATATGATATTATATATATATATATAGTTATATGCTGTTAGTTATATGATATTATATATATATATAGTTACATTCTGTTAGTTAAATGATATTATATATATATAGTTATATTCTGTTAGTTATATGATTGTCACGGTTACGGTGGTTGACAGGGGGGCGTGGCCAAGGCACGGGCTTTTGCGGCGTACACACACACCTGCCGGCAATTGCCGATAGTGATTATGATAATCACCGCACCTGGGTGTATATATACCCTGGCGTCCTTTTACCCCTTTGCTCAATCGTACGTTGTACTCCCTGGATGTCACTATACGAGCCCTCGGTAATTATACTTACCTGTCTTCTACCTGTCGCTACTTCAACCTCCCGGTATCCAGACCCCTGGCCTGTCCCAGACCATCCTCCTGTCGGTACTCCGCTACTCGACCTCCCGGTATCCAGACCCCTGGCCTGTCCCAGACCATCATCCTGTCTACTACCTGTCGGTACTCCGCTACTCGACCTCCCGGTATCCAGACCCCTGGCCTGTCCAAGACCATCATCCTGTCTACTACCTGTCGGTACTCCGCTACTCGACCTCCCGGTATCCAGACCCCTGGCCTGTCCCAGACCATCATCCTGTCTACTACCTGTCGGTACTCCGCTACTCGACCTCCCGGTATCCAGACCCCTGGCCTGTCCCAGACCATCATCCTGTCTACTACCTGTCGGTACTCCGCTACTCGACCTCCCGGTATCCAGACCCCTGGCCTGTCCCAGACCATCCTCCTGTCGGTACTCCGCTACTCGACCTCCCGGTATCCAGACCCCTGGCCTGTCCCAGACCATCATCCTGTCTACTACCTGTCGGTACTCCGCTACTCGACCTCCCGGTATCCAGACCCCTGGCCTGTCCCAGACCATCCTCCTGTCTGCTACCTGTCGGTACTCCGCTACTCGACCTCCCGGTATCCAGACCCCTGGCCTGTCCAAGACCATCCTCCTGTCGGTACTCCGCTACTCGACCTCCCGGTATCCAGACCCCTGGCCTGTCCCAGACCATCATCCTGTCTGCTACCTGTCGGTACTCCGCTACTCGACCTCCCGGTATCCAGACCCCTGGCCTGTCCAAGACCATTCTACTTTTGTGTTTGCTTTGATAAAGCCTCCTGTTATCCCTTCTCTGGTCTGTCGTCCGCGTTCTGGGTCCAACCAACACACATCGTTGTGACAATGATATGATATATATAGTTATATTCTGTTAGTTATATGATATTATATATATAGTTATATTCTGTTAGTTATATGATATTATATATATAGTTATATTCTGTTAGTTATATGATATTATATATATAGTTATATTCTGTTAGTTATATGATATTATATATATAGTTCTATTCTGTTATATGATATTATATATATAGTTCTATTCTGTTATATATTATATATAGTCCTATAGTTTCCTCCCATGTGGAGCTCACTTGGTTAGGTCCTCTAATCACCAAACATAAGAGACAGGTTTAATGTACAGACTTCACATCCGCTCTGTCACAAAACAGGGAGAATTTACTGTGTGTGTGTGTGTGTGTGGCATTAACACATCCAACTCAAGTTGTTGTGGTGCTAGACAGTTCTCTCTCCTCTCTCTCTCGGCGTGACGCTCTGTAATCAAGGAGTTGATTGGCTAGAATGCACCATTAGACCGCAGGAGCACTTTAATTCTCTGGTGAATTAGGAGTGAATTCCCTGTTTTAATTAGGATTGTTAATTCTCGTCTTTCTACCTGACTGGGTGCGCAGCCACCTTGACTCTCTCTCTCTCTCTCTCTCTCTCTCTCTCTCACTCTCTCTCTCTCTCTCTCTCTCTCTCTCTCTCTCTCTCTCTCTCTCTCTCTCTCTCTCTCTCTCTCTCTCTCTCTCTCTCTCTCTCTCTCTCTCTCTCTCTCTCTCTCTCTCTCTTGTTTATATATTGTCTCTCTGATGTGTAATGTGATCTATAACTCTCACCCTGATCAATAAACATCACTCTGATCTATAACTCTATAACTCTACCAGGGAGGAGAGGTTTGGTTTTCAAAATCCCTTTAATCGATCAAAACAAATACACTGGATAACGATCACCTCATCACATAGAGGGATTCAATACTTAAAATAATAAATCAATGGACCAAAAAAAAGTCACTCACAAACACAGCACTCATATGTGGAGTCTCAGCTCACCATCCCCCCCCACAGAGCACAAGCACCCCCCCACAGCCCACATGTGGCTGAAGGCCTGTATGTTGTCCATCAGGTGGTAGTAGGTGTGCTCCACCCTCAGCCTGGCTCTCAGAAGCCCCCGCAGCGCCGGCAGCAGCGCCACGCTCCCCACACCCTGCACTGGGCTCCTGTAGCGCCCCGCTCCCCACACCCTGCACTGGGCTCCTGTAGCGCCCCGCTCCCCACACCCTGCACTGGGCTCCTGTAGCGCCACGCTCCCCACACCCTGCACTGGGCTCCTGTAGCGCCCCGCTCCCCACACCCTGCACTGGGCTCCTGTAGTGCCACGCTCCCCACACCCTGCACTGGGCTCCTGTAGCGCCCCGCTCCCCACACCCTGCACTGGGCTCCTGTAGTGCCACGCTCCCCACACCCTGCACTGGGCTCCTGTAGCGCCCCGCTCCCCACACCCTGCACTGGGCTCCTGTAGCGCCACGCTCCCCACACCCTGCACTGGGCTCCTGTAGCGCCCCGCTCCCCACACCCTGCACTGGGCTCCTGTAGCGCCACGCTCCCCACACCCTGCACTGGGCTCCTGTAGCGCCCCGCTCCCCACACCCTGCACTGGGCTCCTGTAGCGCCACGCTCCCCACACCCTGCACTGGGCTCCTGTAGCGCCCCGCTCCCCACACCCTGCACTGGGCTCCTGTAGCGCCCCGCTCCCCACACCCTGCACTGGGCTCCTGTAGCGCCACGCTCCCCACACCCTGCACTGGGCTCCTGTAGCGCCACGCTCCCCACACCCTGCACTGGGCTCCTGTAGCGCCACGCTCCCCACACCCTGCACTGGGCTCCTGTAGCGCCACGCTCCCCACACCCTGCACTGGGCTCCTGTAGCGCCCCACACCCTGTACTGGGCTCCTGTAGCGCCCCGCTCCCCACACCCTGCACTGGGCTCCTGTAGCGCCACGCTCCCCACACCCTGCACTGGGCTCCTGTAGCGCCACGCTCCCCACACCCTGCACTCGGCTCCTGAGGGTCAGCCAGATCTTAGCAGCACCGGATAGAAAGTTCAAAAGGGTGTGCACACCCTTCTTCTTAGCAGAGTATTTTGGGCAAAAGATGAATAAAACGAAAGAAAACTCCTCCCCAAGGCCCTGAAACCAGCTCCTCCTCAAGGCCCTGAAACCAGCTCCTCCCCAAGGCCCTGAAACCAGCTCCTCCTCAAGGCCCTGAAACCAGCTCCTCCCCAAGGCCCTGAAACCAGCTCCTCCTCAAGGCCCTGAAACCAGCTCCTCCCCAAGGCCCTGAAACCAGCTCCTCCCCAAGGCCCTGAAACCAGCTCTTGAGGAGTACAAACAAGGCTGACAGCCGAGGACACTGGAAAAACAAATGCTCCAAGGTCTCAACCTCTGAACAAAAAATACACCCCTCCCCCAGCTCCGGATCAAGGTGCGCTCGGTACCTATTGGTGGCTATCGCCCCGCGCACAATCCTCCACTGGAGGTCCGCTGTCCACTTCTCCACGGGCAGCTTGTACAGGCACCGCCAGCTGCCTTTCGGGGAAGAGTCTGGACCCAGGAACTCGGCCCACCTCGACTCCTTAACCCCCGCCAGAGACCTGAGATTCAGAACTTTTAGTCAAGTCAAGTCAAGTTTATTGTCACTTCACAGTTTACACTATCTCTTAGTCTATTTGTACAGCACTTGATACTGCGGTATCACCTGCCTGACGGTAAAAGTGAGTACAGTTGGTGGCTGTAGGGCATTGTCTTTATGACGCGTTTGGCCTTAGCCACGCACCGCTGGTTGTATATATCCAGGAGGGAGGGGAGCTCACCTCCAACGATATACTGGGCCGTCCGCACCACCCTTTGAAGCGTTCGGCGCTCGAGTGCGGTGCAGTTCCCGCACCAGGCGGTGATACACCCTGTAAGAACACTCTCGATGGTGCCGTTATAGAATGATCTCAGGATGCGGGGGCCCATGCTGAATTTCTTCAGACGCCTGAGGAAATACAGGCGTTGTTGGGCCCTTTTCACCACGTGTGTGGTGTGCGTGGACCATGTGAGGTCCTCGGAGATGTGCACGCCGAGGAACTTGAAGCTGCTGACCCTCTCTACTGCAACACCGTCGATGGAGATAGGGCTGTGCTCGCCCCTCTGCTTCCTGAAGTCCACGATCAGCTCCTTGGTCTTCTTGACGTTGAGGGCGAGGCTGTTCTCCTGGCACCACTGCTCCAGCGATCCGACCTCCTCCCTGTAGGCTGTCTCGTCGTGGCCGGCAATCAGGCCCATCACTGTCGTGTCGTCAGCAAACTTGACGATGATGTTGGAGCTGTGCATAGCCATGCAGTCGTGGGTGTAGAGGGAGTAGCGGAGAGGGCTCAACACGCATCCCTGGGGGGCTCCCGTGTTGAGGGTCAGTGGCTCTGAGGTGGTGCTGCCCATCCACCACCACCGACGAACGGTGAGCGGAGGAGGGCCTTGTAGCCATCACGGAAGGGGGTGTAGCAGTGGTCGAGGATCCGCTCGCCCCGTGTGTTTCTCGTCATGTGTTGGTAGAACTTCGGGAGAACCTTCTTCAGGTTCGCCTTGTTAAAGTCTCCCGCCACGATGGGAGCAGCCTCGGGGTGTGCTGACTCCTGTTCGCTGATAGCCCCATACAGTTCCTTCAGCGCTGTGTCCGTGTTGGCTTGCGGGGGAATGTAAACAACGGTCATGGTTACCGCTGTAAACTCCCGAGGTAGCCAGTGTGGACGGCACATAAGCATCAGGTAATCCAGGTCCAGGGAACAGAAAGACTTGAGGGGATGTACATGACTTTGGTTGCACCAAGATCTATTTATCATGAGACATACCCCCCTCCGCGATCTTTACCGGAGAGAGCCATTGTTCTGTCCGCCCGGTGGACGGAAAATCTCGTCGGCTCGATAGCTGCGTCGGTAACCCCCTCCGACATCCATGTCTCCGTAAGGCAGATGATACAATTGTCCTTAGTTTCCCGGTGGAATTGAATACGAGCCTGTAGCTCGCTTAACTTATTGTCCAGAGACTGTACATTAGCCAGTAGAATGGTGGGTAGTGGGGGGCGATCGGATCGACATCTCAGCCTGACTAGCACTCCGGCTCGCTTCCCTCGCTTCCTCCGGTGACGCTTGCGTGTAATCGTGCCCAAGATGGTCGGAGATAATCCAGCTGTGACTTCGGGCGGAACGTCCGAGTCGAGCGACTGTCGATCTGATCTCCAGAAGTGTGCAAAAGTTATAAATGAACGTGCTGCTAACTTCCTGAACTAAAATAGTGGCGGTAAAAAGAATAAATAACAAAAAACGGCGTCGTCGTGTAGGAGCTCGCGACACGGCAGCCATCTCGTACGGCGCCATTTTACACACAGATTGTAGTTTTCCTTCTTTCCACAAGCCTGAAACGTGCCCAGGTGGGGGGTCCTCAAGGTGAGCAGCTGGCCTGCTCCCTCATGCCAGTCCCCTACCGCTGGTGTGACCTGCAGAGAGGGGAAGCTGTAGTCGCCGTCCTCGATCCACTTCTTACACAGGTCAGCGTCCTCTGCAAAGGCCCTCAGGGACTCTGGCAGGGCAGCACAGACCTCCTTCACCACCTGATCCAAAATCCTGATGGACGAGGTGCTGCTTCTTCTCCTAAGGGACTCGAGAGATGTTGCCTTCGCCTTCATGAGGTGACCTACTTTCGTACAGCCGGCCTCCCTAAGACTGGTTCGCAGGCTGGTAGACTGTAATGACCTTGCCCTCAGTAGGCCGTTGAAGAACAAGGGTTCTTCAAACACCCACATGCCCGGCATCTCACTGGTGGCACGGGTGAACTTAAAGGTGTGCCATGCCTGCAGCATCAGGCCGTCAGGGTCAGGCCGGACAGGTCCAGCTCCTCTGGATTAAGCAGGAACAGCTGCTTGTGGCCAAACCTCCCGACACTCCTGAGCAACAGCTTCCCAAAGTTCAGCTGGGGCCGCAGTCGTACAACAGCCTGCTAACTGTCCGCAGACGGAAAGAGGCGATCTTGGACTGGATGCTGATCAGTCCTTGCCCTCCCTCAGCTAGCGGCAGGTAGGGGGCAGCTGCGCGGACCCAGTGCCGACACGACCAGGAAAAGTCCACAATCTCTTGCTGGATGTCTTCCATCAGGTTCCTAGGTGGTGTCAGGGCCATCAGTCTGTGCCAAAGGGTCGAGGCAACCAAAGTATTGGCGACCAGAACTCTTCCCCTGTAGGACATCTGAGGAAGCAACAACTTCCATTTGGACAACCGAGCGCACACCTTCTCCTTTGCTCTCTCCCAGTTTTTAGCCTTGAAAGTCTCGGTGCCCAAAAAAACTCCCAAAACCTTTAGTCCCTCTGTTTCCCACTGAAGGCCTCCAGGCAGGCTAGGAACCACCTGCTCCCTCCAGTTGACCCTTGCCGCGGAGGCCCTCTCATACAGGGACAGGGTGTCCTGCAGACACTGAACGTCCCTCTGGCTGGAGACGAAAATGCTGACATCGTCAGCATAAGCAGAGAGCGTAGGAGGGCGCTCCAGCCCACAGGAGGCCGGCAGGGAGAGACCACTGAGCTTACTCCTCAACCTGCACAGCAAAGACTCAATGGCCAGACTGTACAACTGTCCTGAAATGGGACAACCCTGTCTAATTCCCCACTGTACAGGAATTGGCCTACTCAACCCTGCCCCCATCTTCACCAAACACTGAGCACCATTGTACAGTAGTCCAACCCATGCCAGAGAACCCTCACCAATGCCATATGCCCTAAGTGCAGAAAACAAATAATAAGTGATCAACTCTGTCAAAAGCTTTCTCTTGATCCAGTGACACACCAAAATTAACTCCATGAGCCCGACAAACATCCATTACATCCCGCATAAAGAAAATATTGTCCATGATAGTCCTATCAGGAATGCAGTAGGTTTGGTCTTGCTGAATGACCATCTCCAAAATCCCTTTCAGTCTGTTCGACAAGGCTCTGGAGAGTACTTTATAACTGACTCTATTTTAAGCGTGTTAACAGAGCGTATGAATTTATCTGTATCACTAAAATAGTCCTTGTCCACCTGTAAAAAGTTTTGTCTAGGAATGTTTTAATTTCCTCAATGGAGTACAGATCTGTCTTCTTCTGGGAGCTCCCAGCCGTCGAAGAGGTGTCAGACTCTGAGTCGTACTCCATGTCCTCTCCCTCCCCAGCGTCTGACCCGCTCTGAGCGTCTCCCCCCTCTCTCTCTCCCTCCCTCCCCAGCGTCTGACCCGCTCTGAGCGTCTCCCCCCTCTCTCTCTCCCACCCTCCCCAGCGTCTGACCCGCTCTGAGCGTCTCCCCCCTCTCTCTCTCCCTCCCTCCCCAGCGTCTGACCCGCTCTGAGCGTCTCCCCCCTCTCTCTCTCCCTCCCTCCCCAGCGTCTGACCCGCTCTGAGCGTCTCCCCCCTCTCTCTCTCCCTCCCTCCCCAGCGTCTGACCCGCTCTGAGCATCTCCCCCCTCTCTCTTTCCCTCCCCGGCTTCTGACCCGCTCTGAGCGTCTCCCCCCTCTCTCTCTCCCTCCCCGGCGTCTGACCCGCTCTGAGCGTCTCCCCCCTCTCTCTCTCCCTCCCTGTCCGACTCTGCTTCAGCCACTGCGCCTTTAACGGCGAGATCAGCCGCTGCCTCCCCGCCCGCGGCCCCGTCCTCACAGGACCCGGCAACCGGCCCGGTGCCGGCCCCGTCCTCACAGGACCCGGCAACCGGCCCGGTGCCGGCCCGTCATCACAGGACCCGGCAACGGGCCCGGTGCCGGGCACTACGGCCACGGCGCTAGCTGCACTGTCGGCACTATCGGAGGGGGCCGGCGGCCCTCGGGGGCCCCCCCTTGCTGTTTGCGCGGGCAGGCGAAGCGCTTGTGTCCTACATCTCCACATTCCACACCACCTTATCTGCCCTGCGCTGGCGTACACCATATACTGTAGAACCCCTCCCTGTGCTTCACCCTGAAGGACACCTCCAGAGTGTTGGTAGGAGAGTCCAGGAACATTAAAGCCTGTCGCCTCAGGGACTGTACGTGCTTTAGTTTGAGATCCTTACATCCCAATCTCACCGTTTTAAACCCGCTAGCGAATTTGCAAAATCTCCGCAGGTCGACCTCCAGCAGCTCGCTGGGGATGAAAGAGGGGACCGAAAGCGGGGAGACCTGCCCGTACAGGTCCCTGATGATCACGCCGCTGGCGACCAGCTGGTGCACCATTTGCTCACTATTGACAAAGACTAGAACCGCTTTGTTCACCCTAGAGACGAACACCAGGTTCCCAAGACCCACCTGCTCCTCCATGACCCACCTGCTCCTCATGACCCACCTGCTCCTCCATGACCCACCTGCTCCTCCATGACCCACCTGCTCCTCATGACCCACCTGCTCCTCATGACCCACCTGCTCCTCATGACCCACCTGCTCCTCATGACCCACCTGCTCCTCCATGACCCACCTGCTCCTCCATGACCCACCTGCTCCTCCATGACCCACCTGCTCCTCCATGACCCACCTGCTCCTCCATGACCCACCTGCTCCTCATGACCCACCTGCTCCTCCATGACCCACCTGCTCCTCATGACCCACCTGCTCCTCATGACCCACCTGCTCCTCCATGACCCACCTGCTCCTCCATGACCCACCTGCTCCTCCATGACCCACCTGCTCCTCATGACCCACCTGCTCCTCATGACCCACCTGCTCCTCATGACCCACCTGCTCCTCCATGACCCACCTGCTCCTCCATGACTCACCTGCTCCTCATGACCCTCCTGCTCCTCATGACCCACCTGCTCCTCCATGACCCACCTGCTCCTCATGACCCACCTGCTCCTCCATGACCCACCTGCTCCTCATGACCCACCTGCTCCTCCATGACCCACCTGCTCCTCCATGACCCACCTGCTCCTCATGACCCACCTGCTCCTCATGACCCACCTGCTCCTCCATGACCCACCTGCTCCTCCTTGACCCACCTGCTCCTCATGACCCACCTGCTCCTCATGACCCACCTGCTCCTCCATGACCCACCTGCTCCATGACCCACCTGCTCCTCATGACCCACCTGCTCCTCCATGACCCACCTGCTCCTCATGACCCTCCTGCTCCTCATGACCCACCTGCTCCTCATGACCCACCTGCTCCTCCATGACCCACCTGCTCCTCCATGACCCCCCTGCTCCTCCATGACCCACCTGCTCCTCCATGACCCACCTGCTCCTCCATGACCCACCTGCTCCTCATGACCCACCTGCTCCTCATGACCCACCTGCTCCTCCATGACCCACCTGCTCCTCCATGACCCACCTGCTCCTCCATGACCCACCTGCTCCTCATGACCCACCTGCTCCTCATGACCCACCTGCTCCTCCATGACCCACCTGCTCCTCATGACCCACCTGCTCCTCATGACCCACCTGCTCCTCATGACCCACCTGCTCCTCATGACCCACCTGCTTCTCATGACCCACCTGCTCCTCATGACCCACCTGCTCCTCATGACCCACCTGCTCCTCCATGACCCACCTGCTCCTCATGACCCTCCTGCTCCTCATGACCCACCTGCTCATCCATGACCCACCTGCTCCTCATGACCCACCTGCTCCTCCATGACCCACCTGCTCCTCATGACCCACCTGCTCCTCATGACCCACCTGCTCCTCATGACCCACCTGCTCCTCCATGACCCACCTGCTCCTCATGACCCACCTGCTCCTCATGACCCACCTGCTCCTCCATGACCCACCTGCTCCTCATGACCCACCTGCTCCATGACCCACCTGCTCCTCCATGACCCACCTGCTCCTCATGACCCACCTGCTCCTCCATGACCCACCTGCTCCTCCATGACCCACCTGCTCCTCATGACCCACCTGCTCCTCATGACCCACCTGCTCCTCCATGACCCCCCTGCTCCTCCATGACCCACCTGCTCCTCCATGACCCACCTGCTCCTCCATGACCCACCTGCTCCTCCATGACCCACCTGCTCCATGACCCACCTGCTCCTCATGACCCACCTGCTCCTCCATGACCCACCTGCTCCTCCATGACCCACCTGCTCCTCATGACCCACCTGCTCCTCCATGACCCACCTGCTCCTCCATGACCCACCTGCTCCTCCATGACCCACCTGCTCCTCATGACCCACCTGCTCCTCCATGACCCACCTGCTCCTC
>JANIIK010000537.1:0-5000 GCA_027704905.1 Muraenolepis orangiensis | reverse complement strand
GAGAGAGAGAGAGAGAGAGAGAGAGAGAGAGAGATTAAGACACACAGACATCCTTAATAACACCTTTCACTTTCTGTCTGTCTGTCTGTCTGTCTGTGTGTCTGTGTGTCTGTCGGTCTGTCGTCTGTGTTTGGGGGGGGGGGGGGGGGGGGTTATGTATGATGCGTGTGTGTGTGTGTGTGGGGAGGGGGTGCTTCAGGAGAGAGAATCTGTTGCCTTTTGGATGAGGAGGATGAGGATGAGGAGGATGAGGAGGATGAGGAGGATGAGGATGAGGAGGATGAGGAGGATGAGGAGGATGATGAGGATGAGGAGGATGAGGAGGATGAAGAGGTTGAGTAGGATGAGTAGGATGAGGACCTTAACCCTCCCCCTTAACCCTCTCCCTTAACCCTCCCCCTTAACCCTCTCCCTTAACTCTCCCCCTTAACCCTCCCCTTTAACCTTCTCCCTCAACCCTCCCATTTAACCCTCCCCCTTAACCCTCTCCCTTAACCCTCCCCCTTAACCCTCCCCTTTAACCCTCTCCCTTAACCCTCCCCTTAACCCTCTCCCTTAACCCTCCCCCTTAACCCTGTCCCTTAACCCTCTCCCGTACCCCTCTCCCCCTTAAACCTCTCCTTTAACCCTCTCCCTTAACACTCTCCCTTAACCCTCCCCCTTAATCCTCTCCCTTAACCCTGTCCCTTAACCCTCCCCCTTACCCCTCCCCCTTAACCCTCTCCCTTAACCCTCCCCCCTAGCCTCACTCCTCTCCTACCTCCCAGACTATGGACAGTATGTGTCTCTTCCATCGGACGGCGGTTGAATCACCAGAGCGCTTTCCTATGACCATAACAATAAGGAAGAGGATCATCTGCTGGATGAAGAGATGGGATGAAGGATTCTGACACAGAGCCAAGCTGTGAGTTGGCATAGGACCACGTTAAGAGACACCAACACACTCCACACTCCTCACTGCTAAGACCTAGTGATCACCACCAGGGATACGCACTACTTGTAGGGATACGCAGTTCTTGTAGTGAAACGCAGTACTTGTAGGGATACGCAGTACTTGTAGGGATACGCAGTACTTGTAGGGATACGCAGTACTTGTAGTGATACGCAGTACTTGTAGGGATACGCAGTACTTGTAGGGATACGCAGTACTTGTAGGGATACGCAGTACTTGTAGGGATACGCAGTACTTGTAGTGATACGCAGTACTTGTAGGGATACGCAGTACTTGTAGGGATACGCAGTACTTGTAGGGATACGCAGTACTTGTAGTGATACGCAGTACTTGTAGGGATATGCCGTACTTGTAGGGATACGCAGTACTTGTAGGGATACGCAGTACTTGTAGAAATACGCAGTACTTGTAGGGATACGCAGTACTTGTAGGGATACGCAGTACTTGTAGGGATACGCAGTACTTGTAGGGATACGCAGTACTTGTAGAGATACGCAGTACTTGTAGGGATACCCAGTTCTTGTAGGGATACGCAGTTCTTGTAGGGATACGCAGTACTTGTAGTGATACGCAGTACTTGTAGGGATACGCAGTACTTGTAGAGATACGCACTACTTGTAGGGATACGCACTACTTGTAGGGATACCCAGTTCTTGTAGGGATACACAGTTCTTGTAGGGATACGCAGTACTTGTAGGGATACGCAGTACTTGTAGGGATACGCAGTTCTTGTAGGGATACGCAGTTCTTGTAGGGATACGCAGTACTTGTAGGGATACGCAGTTCTTGTACGCATACCCCCTCTCCTCTCTCCTCTGCCCCTTTCCTCCCTCCCACTCTCCATCTCCCCCTCTCTCCCCCTCTCCTCCCACTTTCCTCTCTCCCACTCTCCTTCCTCCCCATCTCCCCCTCCTCCCCCCTCTCTCTCTCTGTGTTGGCTGCTCACTCGTCCTTGCTGCAGTCGAAGCGTGTCCATATGTCTGTTGAAGAGCCATATGTGGACTGGAGGATTCTTGGCTGTTTGCTGTGGAGTACGATGACTTATTATTATTCATGTCTAAACGCTGTCCTCCCTCCTCGGAGACGCCTGCACGCCACCGCCCGTTTGTCAATCATATCGGAGAAAAGGGAAAATAATGGTTATGATTGTTAAATCTTATTCATCTGGATGCTGTGTGACCCGGACCCAAACTAAAACACCATCAGCCCACCCGTCCAGCGTCTCCTCATGAAGGATCCTCCTCATGAAGGATCCTCCTCTCCTCATGAAGGATCCTCCTCATGAAGGATCCTCCTCTCCTCATGAAGGATCCTCCTCATGAAGGATCCTCTTCTCCTCATGAAGGATCCTCCTCTCCTCATGAAGGATCCTCCTCTCCTCATGAAGGATCCTCCTCTCCTCATGACGGGATCCTCTTCTCCTCATGAAGGATCCTCCTCTCCTCATGAAGGGATCCTCTTCTCCTCATGAAGGATCCTCCTCATGAAGGATCCTCTTCTCCTCATGAAGGATCCTCCTCTCCTCATGAAGGATCCTCTTCTCCTCATGAAGGATCCTCCTCTCCTCATGAAGGATTCTCCTCATGAAGGATCCTCTTCTCCTCATGAAGGATCCTCCTCTCCTCATGAAGGATCCTCCTCTCCTCATGAAGGGATCCTCTTCTCCTCATGAAGGATCCTCCTCTCCTCATGAAGGATCCTCCTCATGAAGGATCCTCTTCTCCTCATGAAGGATCCTCCTCTCCTCATGAAGGATCCTCCTCATGAAGGATCCTCTTCTCCTCATGAAGGATCCTCCTCTCCTCATGAAGGATCCTCCTCTCCTCATGAAGGATCCTCCTCTCCTCATGAAGGGATCCTCTTCTCCTCATGAAGGATCCTCCTCTCCTCATGAAGGGATCCTCTTCTCCTCATGAAGGATCCTCCTCATGAAGGATCCTCTTCTCCTCATGAAGGGATCCTCTTCTCCTCATGATGGATCCTCTTCTCCTCATGAAGGATCCTCCTCTCCTCATGAAGGGATCCTCTTCTCCTCATGAAGGGATCCTCTTCTCCTCATGAAGGATCCTCCTCTCCTCATGAGGAGCCCAATTTTAACACGTTTGAAGATCAGTGAAAGCATCAAAATCATATATAACCCTTTTGTAGTATGATGACCAGACCAGTTAAGTCTTAGATCGGGGTTGTTCCCTTTCAAATTATAATTAGAAATGTTGTTCAAATGCATTTCTTGTGAATGTATTCTACATTAAAGGCACTTTAAGGAGACCCGCTTCTCAGAAGCTATGGCCAGGATGTTCTCCTTCTAACGTCCATTCTGGGTGGGAACATCTGTTTAGTTTGGGTCGGTTTACTGTTCTCCGAGGAACCGGGTTGCCAGATAGGAAACAAACTGGCACACAAACACAGCAGGCTGATGCCAAGCAAACAGGACCCACTGAGATTGTAATCGATTCTATCCAACCTAAAAAGCCTTGTCCTCTTTCTGAAAACGATGACCAGAGCCATCACAATGAACCTTCTCTGTACTGTCTAACCCCTACCTGCTCCTTAATGACCCGTCTCTGTTCTGTCTAACCCCTACCTGCTCCTTAATGACCCGTCTCTGTACTGTCTAACCCCTACCTGCTCCTTAATGACCCGTCTCTGTACTGTCTAACCCCTACCTGCTCCTTAATGACCCGTCTCTGTACTGTCTAACCCCTACCTGCTCCTTAATGACCCGTCTCTGTACCGTCTAACCCCTACCTGCTCCTTAATGACCCGTCTCTGTACTGTCTAACCCCTACCTGCTCCTTAATGACCTGTCTCTGTACTGTCTAACCCCTACCTGCTCCTTAATGACCCGTCTCTGTACCGTCTAACCCCTACCTGCTCCTTAATGACCCGTCTCTGTACTGTCTAACCCCTACCTGCTCCTTAATGACCTGTCTCTGTACTGTCTAACCCCTACCTGCTCCTTAATGACCTGTCTCTGTACTGTCTAACCCCTACCTGCTCCTTAATGACCCGTCTCTGTACCGTCTAACCCCTACCTGTTCCTAATGACCTGACTCTGTACTGTCTAACCCCTACCTGCTCCTTAATGACCCGTCTCTGTACTGTCTAACCCCTACCTGCTCCTTAATGACCTGTCTCTGTACTGTCTAACCCCTACCTGCTCCTTAATGACCTGTCTCTGTACTGTCTAACCCCTACCTGCTCCTTAATGACCTGTCTCTGTACTGTCTAACCCCTACCTGCTCCTTAATGACCTGTCTCTGTACTGTCTAACCCCTACCTGCTCCTTAATGACCCGTCTCTGTACTGTCTAACCCCTACCTGCTCCTTAATGACCCGTCTCTGTACTGTCTAACCCCTACCTGCTCCTTAATGGCCTCTCGAGTCACCCTGAGGCCGCACCTGATCTTAATTAGACAATCAGCCCCCATGAGCCAATCAGGCTCCAGTCAATTCTTTCTTATTTTCCGTTTCAATCGTTTGTTTAATTTATTCAAGGTGAATAAAACACCTGCTACACACACACCCACACACACACACACACCTGCTACACACACAACCACACACACACCTGCTGCACGCACACACACACACACACACACACACACACACACACACACACACACACACACACACCCACGCACACCTGCTACACACACACACACACACACACACATGCTACACACACAACCACACACACACCTGCTACACACACACACACCTGCTACACACACACACCCACACACACCTGCTACACACACACACACACACACACACACACACACACACACACACACACCTGCTACACACACACCCACTACACACACCTGCTACACACACACACCCACACCCACACACACACCTGCTACACACACACACACACCCACACACACACCTGCTACACACACACACACACACACACATACAAACACCCACACACACACCTGCTACACACACACACACACACACACACACACACACACACACACACACGCTTCGAGAGGTTGGTCAAGGACTTTATTTGCTCCGTGTTACCTGCCACGCTGGA
>JANIIK010000536.1:315000-317065 GCA_027704905.1 Muraenolepis orangiensis | reverse complement strand
CCTGGCTGCCCTCACTCTAGCTCTCTTTCTCTTTTTTTCGCCTTCTCCATAGTCTCCTCCACTTTACTCCTTCTCTTTTTTTCTCCCGCCTCTGCTTTCTCTTCTCCTCTTCCTCTTCTTATCTCTCTTCCCCAACCCCCCTTCCCCTCCAACACCCACACACACACCTGCTACACACACACACACACACACACACACACAACACACACACACGCTTCGAGAGGTTGGTCAAGGACTTTATTTGCTCCGTGTTACCTGCCACGCTGGACCCATGGCAATTTGCATATCGTCAAAACAGATCCACGGACGACGCAATTGCCATGGCCCCCCACACTCCCTTTCCCACCTGGAGGGAAAGAACTGTTATGTGCAAACGCTGTTTGTGGACTACAGCTCACAGCTTCAACACGATAGTTCCTGCCAAGCTCGACACCAAGCTTAGAGGTCTAGGCGTGCCCCCATCCATGTGCAGCTGGATACTGGACCTCCTGTCGGACCACCGCCAGGTGGTGAGGATGGGCAGCACCACATCAGAGCCACTGACCCTCAACACGGGAGCCCCCCAGGGATGCGTGCTGAGCCCTCTCCTCTACTCCCTCTACACCCACGACTGCATGGCTATGCACAGCTCCAATGTCATCATCAAGTTGGCAGATGACACGACAGTGATGGGCCTGATCGCCGGCGACGACGAGACAGCCTACAGGGAGGATCCTGAGAACATTCTATACCGGCACCATCGAGAGTGTTCTTACAGGGTGTATCACCGCCTGGTACGGGAACTGCACCGCACTCGAGCGCAAACAGCATTCGCACATAACACTTCTTTCCCTCCAGGTGGGAAAGGGCAGTGTGGAGGGCCATGGCAATTGCGTCGTCCGTGGATCTGTTTTGACGATATGCAAATTGCCATGTGTCCAGCGTGGCAGGTAACACGGAGCAAATAAAGTCCTTGACCAACCTCTCGAAGCATTTGCTGACAATCGAGGTGAGGGCTACATGTCTATAGTCGGTCAGGCATGTTACCTTGGGTTGTTTAGGGACAGGCACGATGGTGGACATCTTGAAGACCGCAGGAACAACAGCCTGGGACAGGGAGAGGTTGAAGATGTCTGCAAAGACTCCTGCCAACTGGTCTGCGCATGCTCTGAGGACGCGGCCCGGGCGTCGTCGCTTGAAGGTGCCGTGCACATCCGTCTCCGAGATGCTCAGCAGGCTGGTCTCCTCAGGCGGCGCTGGCTTCGGTGGGCTGCCTTTCACGTCGAACCGAGCAAAAAAGGTATTTAGCTCTCCTGGGAGGGAGGTAGAGGAGTTCTCTACACAACTGGTTCTCCCTCTGAAGTTCGTTATCGTCTGTAGCCCCTGCCACATACCCCTCGCGTCGTGGCTCTTGAATTTCTCCTCCACTCTGTCCTTTATAGGCAATGACGATGGTCTTGCGGAGGTCGTAACGGGCTCTCGTATATTCCTCCATATTCCCGGAGCCAAAGGCGGCGTTACGCCGCGTTAATCCACGGTTTCTGGTTGGGATATATCCGAACCGACTTGGTCGGAACAACGTCATCTATGCACTTGATCCCGGTGACCGAGGACGCGTACTCGTTGATGTTATTGTCCGAGGCGACCCGGAACATGTGCCAGTCTGCGCGATCAAAACAATCCTGCAGCATAGAGTCTGATTGGTCCGACCAGCATTGGACCTCCCTCACAGCGATCGGTTGCTGCTTCAGTCTCAGCCAATAGGCGGGGAGCAGCTGGATAGAGCGGTGGTCTGATTGGCCGAACGGTGGGCGGAGGAGGGCCTTGTAGCATCACGGAAGGGAGTGTAGCAGTGGTCTCACCCCGTGAGCGGATTATATTACTATACTATCTTCATTATACTCATTATATTACTATCCTATCTTCATTGTACTCATTATATTACTATCCTATCTTCATTGTTCTCATTATATTACTATCCTATCTTCATTGTACTCATTATATTACTATACTATCTTCATTGTACTCATTATATTACTATCCTATCTTCATTGTACTAGTTATATTACTATCCTATCTTCATAGT
>JANIIK010000536.1:297500-307500 GCA_027704905.1 Muraenolepis orangiensis | reverse complement strand
GGGCCCCCCGTCAAGCAGGGCCCCTTCGTCTACGCGGCGGCCACCGCCTTCTGGCCCAAGGCGTCTCCGGTGGCCATGCAGCTGCCCTCCGCCCTCACGCTGCTCCCTCCCTCCTTCACCTCCCTCTGCCTGCCCGCTCAGAACTGGTGCGCCAAGTGCAACGCCTCCTTTCGCATGACCTCTGACCTGGTGTACCACATGCGCTCGCACCACAAGAAGGAGTTCGCCGTGGAGCCGCTGGTCCGGCGCCGGCGGGAGGAGAAGCTCCGCTGTCCCATCTGCAACGAGGCCTTCCGCGAGCGCCACCACCTGTCGCGTCACATGACCTCACACAACTGACTCCTCCCCCCGGGCGCTGGGGGGAACTAACTTTGGAACATTTTTATTCAAAAATAATAATTAAAATAAATCCTTTGGCGCCGTCATCATCATCATCATCATCACCTTTCTCCCCCTCCCCCTCCTCCTCCTCCTCCTCCTCCCCCCCCTCCTCCTCTTCCTCCTCCTCCTCCTCCTCCCCCTCCCCCTCCCCCTCCTCCTCCTCTTCCTCTTCCTCTTCCTCCTCTTCCCCCTCCTCCTCCCTTTCTTCTACTGCTGTGTTCCTTGTATGCAAACGTTTGGACTCTAAATGACTATATTTAAGAAGCACTTGATGTTCTGAAGGGAGCTGTGACTGTGTACGTGTACAGTAAGGTGTATTTTATAAGGTGCATGTAATAATAAGATTTAATATCTATTCACGTGTACATATCTTGTTTTATTTGATAAAATACAAAAGTGTCATATTTTGTGTCCGTGGGGAATAGTTGATACTTGATAGGCTAGTTGATGATCATGTTGAATGCATTGACAATAAAAGAGCTTTATTTTCCCAATGTGGCTTGTGTGGTCAGATGCTGAAGAAATCATTTAAAATGCGTTATTGTCACAACAATTATTATTATTATTATTATTATTAATATAATTATTATTAATATAATTATTAATATTGAATTATTGTTATTATTAATATTACCATTACCATAACTATACCATTATAGGTATTTTATTAGGCTATGTTATATGAATGATAGGATCAGCAGATATCACAAACTATTATTAACACTACATTCCATTACACTACATTCCATTACACTACATTACATTCCATTACATTACACTACATTACATTACACTACACTACATTACATTATACTACATTACACTACATTCCATTACACTACATTCCATTACACTACATTACATTACACTACATTACATTAATTACACTACATTACATTACACTATATTACATTACATTACACTACATTACATTACACGACATTACATTAATTACATTACACTACATTACATTACACTACATTATATTACATTACACTACATTCCATTACACTACATTACATTACACTACATTACATTACACTATATTACATTACATTACATTACACTACATTACATTACACTACATTACATTACACTATATTACATTACATTACACTACATTACATTACACTACATTACATTACACTATATTTACTGCTGTATTTTTATGTTTGCGTACCTCAGTGTTATGCTATTGTCTGCTTCAACTAATGTACACCTTGTAAGTCGCTTTGGATAAAAGCGTCTGCCAAATGCCCTAAATGTAAATGTAAATGTATATTACATTACACTCCATTACACTACATTACACTACACTACATTACACTACATTACATTACACTATATTACATTACATTACATTACACTACATTTATTACATTACATTTATTACATTACATTACATTACATTACATTACACTACATTACACTACACTACATTAATTACATTACATTACACTACATTACATTACACTACATTCCATTACATTACATTTATTACATTACATTACATTCCATTCTATTACACTACATTCCATTCCATTACACTACATTTATTACATTACATTACATTACATTACACTACATTACATTACACTACATTACATTACACTATATTACATTACATTACACTACATTACATTACACTATATTACATTACATTACATTACACTACATTACATTACACTACATTACATTACACTATATTACATTGCATTCCATTACACTACATTACACTACACTACATTACACTACATTACATTACACTATATTACATTACATTACATTACACTACATTTATTACATTACATTACACTACATTACATTACATTACATTACACTACATTACACTACATTACATTACACTACATTAAATTACATTACATTACACTACATTCCATTCCATTACACTACATTATTACATTACATTACACTACATTCCATTCCATTCCATTCCATTACACTACATTATTACATTACACTACATTACATTACATTACATTCCATTACATTACACTACATGTATTACATTACATTACATTACACTACATTACATTACATTACACTACATTCCATTCCATTACACTACATTTATTACATTACATTACATTACATTACATTACACTACATTACACTACATTACATTACACTACATTACATTACACTACATTACACTACATTCCATTACATTACACTACATTATTACATTACATTACATTACACTACATTACATTACATTACATTACACTACATTGCATTCCATTACATTACACTACATTACATTACACTACATTACATTACATTACACTACACTACATTACACTACATTACATTATATTACATTTCACTACACTACATTACATTACATTACACTACACTACACTACATTACATTACATTACATTACATTTCACTACACTACATTACATTACATTACATTATACTACACTTTTTATATCAATACATTTAGATTTCATTTAGTTATATTTTCTTTATACTAGTTTAGTTTAGTTTAGTTTGTTATTTAGTTTTTAGGTATTAGTATATTTGTGTGTGCATTTATTCCCCCTGTTTCAACTGTTGCACCTTCATTTCCCTCGGGATAAATATCTTGAATCTTGAATCTTGAATTCCATTCCATTCCATTACATTCCATTACACTAAATTACATTACATTACATTCCTCTCCGGGAACCATCACCTTATCGTGGTGGAGAGGTTTGGGTGTCTCTGTGAACCTGAGAGCTGTGTTGTCTGGAGCCTAGTGCTCCTGGTAGGGTCTCCCATGGCAGATTGGTCTCAGGGGAGGGGCCAGACTAAGAATGGTTCAAAGACTTCAATGGACAAACAAACTAGAAGTGAGGATACCCTGCCCGGAGGAAGCCCGGGGCCCCTTTCCGGAGCTAGGCCTGGAAAGAGGGCCCGTATGCGAGCGCCTGGTGGCCGGGTTAGCCACGGAGCCCGGTCGGGCATTGCCCGAAAAAGCAACGTGGCCACTTCTCCTTCCCGCGGACCCACCACCTACGGGAAGAACCACTGGGGTCGGGTGCACTGCCAGTTAGGCGGCAGTGAAGGCAGGGGGCATCGACGGACCAAACCCAGCCAACAGAGACTGGCTTTGGGGACGTGGAATGTCACTTCTCTGGGGGGGAAGGAGCCTGAGCTGGTGCGGGAGGTGGAGCGCTACCAATTAGATCTGGTGGGGCTTACCTCTACGCACAGCACTGGCTCTGGAACTAAACTCCTGGATAGGGGTTGGACTCTTTCCTTCTCTGGAGTTGCTCAGGGTGTGAGGCGCCGGGCGGGTGTGGGGATACTCACAAGTCCCCGGCTGAGTGCCGCTTTGTTGGAGTTTACCCCGGTGGACGAGAGGGTCGCCTCCCTACGCCTTAGGGTCATGGGAGGGAAAACTCTGACTGTTGTTTGTGCCTATGCACCAAACAACAGTTCGGAATATCCCGCCTTCTTGCACACCCTGGATGGAGTCCTGCATGGGGATCCTGAAGGGGACTCTATAGTCCTCCTGGGAGACTTCAACGCACACGTGGGTAACGATGGGGAAACTTGGAGGGGCGTGTTGGGGATGAACGGCCTACCTGATCTGAACCGGAGTGGGGTTTTGTTATTGGATTTCTGTGCTAGTCATGGATTGGCCATAACAAACACCATGTTCAAACATAAGGATGCTCATAAGTGTACATGGTACCAGAGCACCTTAGGCCGAAGGTCAATGATCGATTTTGTTATCGTATCATCTGGCCTGAGGCCGCATGTTTTGGACACTCGGGTGAAGAGAGGGGCAGAGCTGTCAACCGATCACCATCTGGTGGTGAGTTGGGTAAGATGGCGGGGGAAGCCTCTGGACAGACCTGGTAAGCCCAAACGTGTAGTGCGGGTGAACTGGGAACGTCTGGTGGATGCCCCTGTCCGGGAGACCTTCAACTCACACCTCCGGCGGAATTTTTCGGGCATCTCTGTGGAGGCTGGGGGCATTGAGCCAGAGTGGTCATTGTTCAAAGCTTCTATTGCCGAAGCTGCGGTTGAGAGTTGTGGCCTCAAGGTCATTGGTGCCTCAAGGGGCGGCAACCCTCGGACTTCGTGGTGGACACAGGTGGTCAGGGAAGCCGTCCGGCTGAAGAAGGAGGCCTTCCGGGCTATGTTAGCCTGTGAGACTCCGGACTCAGTTGCGAGGTATCGACAGGCCAAGAGGACGGCAGCCTCGGCTGTAGCGGAGGCAAAGCAGCGGGTGTGGGAGGAATTCGGAGAAGCCATGGAGAAGGACTTTCAGTCGGCACCAAAGCGTTTCTGGCAAACAATCCGGCGCCTCAGGAGGGGGAAGCGTGGGTCCATCCAAGCTGTGTACAGTAAGGGTGGGACATTGCTGACCTCAACTGAGGAGGTGATCGGGCGGTGGAAAGAACACTTGGAAGAACTTCTTAACCCAACTACACCCTCAATGGTAGAGACAGAGCTGGAGGATGAAGGACGACAAACATCAATCTCCCTGGAGGAAGTCACTGGTAGTCAAACATCTCCGCAGTGGCAAAGCCCCAGGGGTTGATGAGATCCGTCCAGAAATGCTAAAGGCTCTGGGTGTTGAGGGGCTGTCATGGATGACACGTCTTTGCGTGGAAGTCTGGGACAGTGCCTGAGGAGTGGCAAACGGGGGTGGTGGTACCCCTGTTCAAAAAGGGTGACCAGAGGGTGTGTGCCAATTACAGGGGTATCACATTACTCAGCCTCCCTGGGAAAGTCTACTCCAAGGTGCTGGAAAGGAGGGTTCGGCTGATAGTCGAACCTCAGATTGAAGAGGAACAATGCGGATTCCGCCCTGGTCGTGGAACAACGGACCAGCTTTTCACTCTTGCAAGGATCCTGGAGGGGGCTTGGGAGTATGCCCATCCGGTCTACATGTGTTTTGTAGATTTGGAGAAGGCATATGATCGGGTCCCTCGGGAAATACTGTGGGGGGTGCTGCGGGAGTATGGGGTGCGGGGGTCACTGTTGAGGGCCATCCAATCTCTCTACTCCCAAAGCAAGAGCTGTGTCCGGATTCTCGGTAGTAAGTCAGGCCTGTTCTCAGTGGGTGTTGGCCTCCGCCAGGGCTGCGCTTTGTCACCCATCCTGTTTGTGATTTTCATGGACAGGATTTCAAGGCGGAAATGAGTTTCCTCAGGAGGGTGGCTGGTATCTCCCTGAGGGATAGGGTGAGAAGCTCAGTCACTCGTGAGAGACTCGGAGTAGAGCCGCTGCTCCTTCGCGTAGAAAGGAGCCAGTTGAGGTGGTTCGGGCATCTAGTAAGGATGCTTCCTGGTCGCCTCCCGAGGGAGGTTTTCCAGGCACATCCAACTGGGAAGAGACCACGGGGCAGACCGAGGTACAGGTGGGGTGATTACATCTCCACACTGGCCTGGGAATGCCTCGGGATCCCCCAGTCAGAGCTAGTCGATGTTGCCAGGGAGAGGGAAGTTTGGAGTCCCCTGCTGGAGCTGCTACCTCCGCGACCCGATTTCGGATAAGCGGGAGAAGATGGATGGATACATTACATTACACTACATTACATTACATTACATTACATTACAGTAATTTATCAGACTCTTTTATCCAAAGCAACTTACAGTAGTGTGTTTCAACAAAGGAAGGTAAGAGAACAACTCGTCACCAGAAGTCAAAAGTGACTTTCATTCATAACAAGTCTCCAGGTAAAAGTACTCTAAGTTCAGGTTAAAGTACAATAAGGTATAAGTACAATAAGGTATAAGTACAATAAGGTATAAGCACAATAAGTTCAGGTTAAAGGACAATAAGTTCAGGTTAAAGGACAATAACTTCAGGTAAAGGACAATAAGTTCAGGTAAAGGACAGTACGTTCAGGTAAAGGACAATAAGTTCAGGTAAAGGACAGTAAGGTCAGGTTAAAGGACAATAAGTTCAGGTAAAGGACAATAAGTTCAGGTAAAGGACAATAAGTTCAGGTAAAGGACAATAAGTTCAGGTTAAAGGACAATAAGTTCAGGTAAAGGACAATAAGTTCAGGTAAAGGACAGTAAGTTCAGGTTAAAGGACAATAAGTTCAGGTTAAAGGATAATAAGTTCAGGTAAAGGACAATAAGTTCAGGTAAAGGACAGTAAGTTCAGGTTAAAGGACAATAAGTTCAGGTTAAAGGACAATAAGTTCAGGTAAAGGACAATAAGTTCAGGTAAAGGACAGTACGTTCAGGTAAAGGACAATAAGTTCAGGTAAAGGACAGTAAGGTCAGGTAAAGTACAATAAGTTCAGGTTAAAGGACAATAACTTCAGGTAAAGGACAATAAGTTCAGGTAAAGGACAGTAAGTTCAGGTTAAAGGACAATAAGTTCAGGTTAAAGGATAATAAGTTCAGGTAAAGGACAATAAGTTCAGGTTAAAGGACAATAAGTTCAGGTAAAGGACAATAACTTCAGGTTAAGGACAATAAGTTCAGGTTAAGGACAATAAGTTCAGGTAAAGGACAATAAGTTCAGGTTAAGGACAATAAGTTCAGGTTAAGGACAATAAGTTAAGGTAAAGGACAATAAGTTCAGTTTAAGGACAATAAGTTCAGGTTAAGGACAATAAGTTCAGGTAAAGGACAATAAGTTCAGGTTAAGGACAATAAGTTTAAGCTAAGGTAAACTACAGGACAATATCTAACTAACGTCTCTGTCACGGTTACGGTGGTTGACAGGGGGCGTGGCCAGGCCGCGTGCGCTAGAGGCGCACACACACCTGCCAACCATTACCGTGGCTAATTGACTGGGCTATTTATACCGCGGCGTCAGTTAGAGACGTCGCTCGTTCGTACTGTGTTTAACCTGTATGCTACCAGTCCCCAGGTGACATTCATCCCTGGTTCTGATCACCCTGCTGCGGACTATCGGAGAGATCGCTCAGCCTCCGGGAGTACATCGCCCGGTTTCGCCGGTTGGCGGTGGAGTCCGGTTGGAACCGCTCCTGTCCGCGTTCCAGAACGGACTCAACCGGGAGTTGGGCAAGGAGGTGGCGTTGCGGGGCGAGACGGGCACTGTGGATGAGGCCATCCAGAGGGCCATTCAGGTGTCAGACCTAGCGATGCAGTGGGGGGACGCCCCGGGTCCATCCAGAAGCTTCTCCCACCCAGCGGAGGAAAGGAGATATTCTCGGTCCGCTGCTTCCTTCCGCGGAGGAGCCGATGCAGCTGGATCGGGTGGTCCTTTCCCAGCAGGAACGGAAGCGGAAGTTGGACACGGGAGCTTGTCTCTACTGCGGAAGAATGGGACACTCCCTTCGCGACTGTCACCGTCGGCCAAAAGATCAGGCCCCACAGTGACGGCGGGGTCCCTGAGGTGCCAGAATGCGACCCGATCTCCAGCTGCATTGGCAGGCTCCCATTTTCATGCACATCTCCTTTGGGCGAAGGAGAGGCTTCCGGTGAAGGTGTTGGTGGACTCCGGAGCTGATGCCAGTTTCATTGATGCCGCTCTGGTCGTACAGGCCGGTATTCCCACCGAGCGGATACAGCTACCATTGGAGGTGAACTCGCTGGATGGCAAGCCGTTGGCCCGGATCACCCAACGGTCGGTTCCTCTCAGATTCAGATTCAGATTACTTTATTAATCCCGAGGGAAATTAAGGTGCAACAGTTGACACAGGGGGAATAAATGCACACACAAAAATACTAATACCTAAGCTAAAAAACAAAACCACTAACTAAATAAAAATTGTATAAACAAAAATATAGTTAAATGAAATCTAAATGTATTGATAAATGAAGATAAATTTACAGTATTATTACAGTAATACGTAGTATATACAATACACAACAATACGTATAGTGCAAATTGGCAGAATAATATATTAATAAATAACTCAACTGAAAAGTGACATGTGTAAAGTGAAAAGTGAATTAGAATTTGAAGTAGAATTTACAGTGCAAAGTTACAATGAGATGATTTTCAGTGCGTTGACCAAAAAATAATAAGTACGTTGGCCTCAGGTCACTGAGTCTCGACTGTCCCTCTCACGACCCGAGGTAGATGAGTTAAAGAGTCTAATGGCCACAGGAAGAAAGGACTTCCTGTGGCGTTCTGTGGTGCACCTGGGTGGAATGAGTCTGTTGCTAAAGGTGCTTCTATATGAGGTCAGCACCTGATGGAGAGGGTGAGAGTTGTTGTCAAGGATACTACGCAGCTTGCGCAGCATCCTTCTCTCAGACACCACCAACAAGATCTCACTCTGGTTCTGTCAGGGAATCACCGGGAGACCATCCAGTTACACGTCATCTCCTCCCCCCACACCCCTGTGGTATTGGGAAGACCGTGATTGGCTATCCACAATCCACACATCGATTGGTTGGCGGGTTCCGTGATAAGTTGGAGCATGTTCTGCCATGCGAACTGTCTCCGGTCCGCTCTAGCGCCACGCAACCCACCCACCGGCCCGGTCCCGAGCCCTCCCGATCTCTCATCTGTCCCCCATGTTTACCACGACCTCGGGGAGGTGTTCTCTAAACAACGGGCCATCTCCTTACCTCCTCACAGACCATATGATTGCGCCATCAATCTCCTCCCCGGCGCTTCTTTGCCGGTTAGGCGACTCTACAACCTGTCCCGGCCCGAGAGACAGACCATGGAGACCTACATTCACAACTCACTGGCAGCGGGCCTGATCAGACCCTCGTCGTCGCCTGTTGGTTCTGGGTTTTTCTTTATTACTAAGAAGGATAACTCGTTGAGGCCGTGTATCGATTTCCGGGGTCTAAACCGTGAAAAACAAGTACCCCTTGCCACTCATCGACCCAGCCTTCGAGCCGCTCCGTCATGCGGCGGTGTTCTCCAAATTGGACCTCCGCAACACCTACCATCTCGTCCGGATCCGGGAGGGGGACTAGTGGAAGACGGCGTTCAACACAGCATTGGGTCACTTCGAGTACCGGGTCATGCCCTTCGGTCTCACCAACGCCCCGTCAGTTTTCCAAGCTCTGGTGAACGACGTCCTCCGTGACATGCTGAATCTGTTCGTGTTTGTCTACCTGGATGATATTTAGATTTTTTCAGGTAGTCAGAAGGAGCACGTTCAGCACGTTCGGTTGGTACTTCAGCGGCTAGGCTATTGGAGAACAAGCTGTTCGTCAAGGCGGAGAAGTGTGAGTTCTGACCATCCCGCCTACACGGTGAGAAAGATCCTAGACATCCGTCGCCGTGGCCGGGGTTTCCAGTACCTGGCGGATTGGGAAGGGTACGGCCCGGAGGAGCGGAGTTGGATTCCACGGCGGAATGTCCTGGATGTGTCCCTCATCCGCAATTTTCATCAGGAACATCCCAACAGGCCGAGTGGGGCGCCAGGAGGCACCCGTTGAGGGGGGGGTACTGTCACGGTTACGGTGGTTGACAGGGGGCGTGGCCAGGTCACGTGCACTAGAGGCGCACACACGCACCTGCCAACCATTACCATGGCTAATTGCCAATGATCTCACCTGGGGGGGCTATTTATACCACAGTTAGAGACGTCGCTCGTTCGTACTGTGTTTAACCTGTACGCTACCAGTCCCCAGGTGACATTCATCCCTGGTTCTGATCACCCTGCTGGGGACTATCGGAGAGATAGCCCGCCCGTCTGCTGT
>JANIIK010000536.1:280000-295000 GCA_027704905.1 Muraenolepis orangiensis | reverse complement strand
GCCTCATCAAAAACAAAGATGAGGCAGTCTACAGGGACGAGGTCCTGGTGGTGGCGTGGTGCGCTGACAACAACCTGGCCCTCAACACCAAGAAGACCAAGGAGCTCATCGTCGACATCAGGAAGACCAGAGCTGGCGCACACGCCCCCATCCTCATCAACGGATCGGAGGTCGAGCGTGTCTCCAGCTTCAAATTCCTTGGGGTCCACATCTCCGAGGACCTCTCCTGGTCCCTCAATACTGCCTCACTGGTAAAGAAGGCTGACCAGCGTCTCGTCTTCCTGAGGAGACTGAGGAAAGCCCACCTGTTTCCGACCGGAAAGCGCTGCAGAGGGTGGTGAAAATCGAGACAGAGATGGTTAGTTTAGGTTAGAGATGGTTAGTTTAGGTGTTAGGTTAGAGATGGTTAGTTTAGGTTAGAGATGGTTAGTTCAGGTGTTAGGTTAGAGATGGTTAGTTTAGGTGTTAGGTTAGAGATGGTTAGTTTAGGTGTTAGGTTAGAGATGGTTAGTTTAGGTTAGAGATGGTTAGTTTAGGTGTTAGGTTAGAGATGGTTAGTTTAGGTGTTAGGTTAGAGATGGTTAGTTTAGGTTAGAGATGGTTAGTTTAGGTGTTAGGTTAGAGATGGTTAGTTTAGGTTAGAGATGGTTAGTTCAGGTGTTAGGTTAGAGATGGTTAGTTTAGGTGTTAGGTTAGAGATGGTTAGTTTAGGTTAGAGATGGTTAGTTCAGGTGTTAGATTAGAGATGGTTAGTTTAGGTTAGAGATGGTTAGTTAAGGCGTTAGGTTAGAGATGGTTAGTTTAGCTGTTAGGTTAGAGATGGTTAGTTAGGTGTTAGGTTAGAGATGGTTAGTTTAGGTGTTAGGTTAGAGATGGTTAGTTTAGGTTAGAGATGGTTAGTTAGGTGTTAGGTTAGAAATGGTTAGTTAGGTGTTAGGTTAGAGATGGTTAGTTAAGGTGTTAGGTTAGAGATGGTTAGTTTAGGTGTTAGGTTAGAGATGGTTAGTTTAGGTGTTAGGTTAGAGATGGTTAGTTTAGGTTAGAGATGGTTAGTTAGGTTAGGTTAGAGATGGTTAGTTCAGGTGTTAGGTTAGAGATGGTTAGTTTAGGTGTTAGGTAAGATGGTTAGTTAGGTGTTAGGTTAGAGATGGTTAGTTCAGGTGTTAGGTTAAAGATGGTTAGTTCAGGTGTTAGGTTAGAGATGGTTAGTTTAGGTGTTAGGTTAGAGATGGTTAGTTAGGTGTTAGGTTAGAGATGGTTAGTTTAGGTTAGAGATGGTTAGTTCAGGTGTTAGGTTAGAGATGGTTAGTTTAAGGTGTTAGGTTAGAGATGGTTAGTTTAGGTGTTAGGTTAGAGATGGTTAGTTTAGGTGTTAGGTTAGAGATGGTTAGTTTAGGTTAGAGATGGTTAGTTCAGGTGTTAGGTTAGAGATGGTTAGTTTAGGTGTAGGTTAGAGATGGTTAGTTTAGGTGTTAGGTTAGAGATGGTTAGTTAGGTGTTAGGTTAGAGATGGTTAGTTAGGTGTTAGGTTAGAGATGGTTAGTTTAGGTGTTAGGTTAGAGATGGTTAGTTTAGGTTAGAGATGGTTAGTTTAGGTTAGAGATGGTTAGTTCAGGTGTTAGGTTAGAAATGGTTAGTTTAGGTTAGAGATGGTTAGTTTAGGTGTTAGGTTAGAGATGGTTAGTTTAGGTGTTAGGTTAGAGATGGTTAGTTTAGGTTAGAGATGGTTAGTTCAGGTGTTAGGTTAGAGATGGTTAGTTTAGGTTAGGTTAGAGATGGTTAGTTAGGTGTTAGGTTAGAGATGGTTAGTTAGGTGTTAGGTTAGAGATGGTTAGTTAGGTGTTAGGTTAGAGATGGTTAGTTTAGGTGTTAGGTTAGAGATGGTTAGTTTAGGTGTTAGGTTAGAGATGGTTAGTTTAGGTGTTAGGTTAGAGATGGTTAGTTTAGGTGTTAGGTTAGAGATGGTTAGTTTAGGTGTTAGGTTAGAGATGGTTAGTTAGGTGTTAGGTTAGAGATGGTTAGTTAGGTGTTAGGTTAGAGATGGTTAGTTCAGGTGTTAGGTTAGAGATGGTTAGTTTAGGTGTTAGGTTAGAGATGGTTAGTTAGGTGTTAGGTTAGAGATGGTTAGTTCAGGTGTTAGGTTAGAGATGGTTAGTTCAGGTGTTAGGTTAGAGATGGTTAGTTAAGGTGTTAGGTTAGAGATGGTTAGTTAGGTGTTAGGTTAGAGATGGTTAGTTTAGGTGTTAGGTTAGAATGGTTAGTTTAGGTTAGAGATGGTTACTTCAGGTGTTAGGTTAGAGATGGTTAGTTTAGGTGTCAGGTTAAAGATGGTTAGTTAAGGTGTTAGGTTGGAGGTGGTTAGTATAGGTGTTAGGTTAGAGGTGGTTAGTTCAGGTGTTAGGTTAGAGATGGTTAGTTTAGGTGTTAGGTTAGAGTTGGTTAGTTTAGGTGTTAGGTTAGAGATGGTTAGTTTAGGTGTTAGGTTAGAGATGTTTAGTTTAGGTGTTAGGTTAGAGATGGTTAGTTTAGGTGTTAGGTTAGAGATGGTTAGTTCAGGTGTTAGGTTAGAGATGGTTAGTTCAGGTGTTAGGTTAGAGATGGTTAGTTCAGGTGTTAGGTTAAAGATGGTTAGTTTAGGTGTTAGGTTAAAGATTGTTAGTTCAGGTGTCAGGTTAAAGATGGTTAGTTCAGGTGTTAGGTTAAAGATGGTTAGTTCAGGTGTCAGGTTAAAGATGGTTAGTTCAGGTGTTAGGTTAGAGATGGTTAGAGACCTTGGTGTGGTGGTAGATGACCAGCTGTCCTGCAATGCCAACGTCACCGCGGTGGCCCGATCTTGCAGAATTGCCCTCTACAACATCCGCAGGATCCGGCCCTTCCTCACACGTGAAGCGGCGCAGATCCTGGTCCAAGCGCTCGTCATCACCGCCTCGACTACTGCAACTCTCTCCTGGCGGGACTCCCGCCTCTGCAACCAAGCCCCTCCAACGCATCCAGAACGCAGCAGCACGCCTTGTATTCAACCTACCAAATTCTCCACGTGACCCCTCTCTTTAGAAGGTTAGAAATAGTTAGTTTAGGTTAGAGATGGTTACTTCAGGTGTTAGGTTAGAGATGGTTAGTTTAGGTGTTAGGTTAGAGATGGTTAGTTTAGGTGTTAGGTTAGAGATGGTTAGTTTAGGTGTTAGGTTAGAGAGGGTTAGTTTAGGTGTTAGGTTAGAGAGGGTTAGTTTAGGTGTTAAGTTAGAGATGGTTAGTTTAGGTGTTAGGTTACGGATGGTTAGTTTAGGTGTTAGGTTAGAGATGGTTAGTTTAGGTGTTAGGTTAGAGATGTTTAGTTTAGGTGTTAGGTTAGAGATGGTTAGTTTAGGTGTTAGGTTAAAGATGGTTAGTTCAGGTGTCAGGTTAAAGATGGTTAGTTCAGGTGTTAGGTTAGATATGGTTAGTTAAGGTGTTAGGTTGGAGATGGTTAGTTTAGGTGTTAGGTTAGATATGGTTAGTTTAGGTGTTAGGTTAGAGATCGTTAGTTTAGGTGTTAGGTTAGAGATGGTTAGTTTAGGTGTTAGGTTAGATATGTTAAGTTTAGCTCTTAGTTTAGGTGTTAGGTTAGAGATGGTAAGTTTAGGGTGTTTGGTTAGAGGTGTTAGGTTAAAGATGTTTAGTTTAGGTGTTAGGTTAGAGGTGGTTAGTATAGGTCTTAGGTTAGAGGTGGTTAGTGTAGGTGTTAGGTTAGAGATGGTTAGTTTAGGTGTTAGGTTAGATATGTTAAGTTTAGCTCTTAGTTTAGGTGTTAGGTTAGAGATGGTAAGTTTAGCTCTTAGTTTAGGTGTTAGGTTAGAGATGGTAAGTTTAGGGTGTTTGGTTAGAGATGGTTAGTTTAGGTGTTAGGTTAATGATGGTTAGTTTAGGTGCTAGGTTAGAGGTGGTTAGTATAGGTCTTAGGTTAGAGGTGGTTAGTGTAGGTGTTAGGTTAGAGGTGGTTAGTTCAGGTGTTAGGTTAGAGATGGTTAGTTTAGGTGTTAGGTTAGAGATGGTTAGTTTAGGTGTTAGGTTAGAGATGGTTAGTTTAGGTGTTAGGTTAGAGATGGTTAGTTTAGGTGTTAGGTTAGAGATGGTTAGTTTAGGTGTTAGGTTAGAGATGGTTAGTTTAGGTGTTAGGTTAGAGATGGTTAGTTTAGGTGTTCGGTTAGAGATGGTTAGTTTAGGTGTTCGGTTAGAGATGGTTAGTTTAGGTGTTAGGTTAGAGATGGTTAGTTTAGGTGTTAGGTTAGAGATGGTTAGTTTAGGTGTTAAGTTAGAGATGGTTAGTTTAGGTGTTAGGTTAGAGATGGGGGCTCCGGAGCACCCGGCTCCGGCCGGTGGCCCTGAAGGAGAGAGGGAGGGCCAAGAGGGGCCCCGGCCGGTGGCCCTGAAGGAGAGAAGGAGGGCCAAGAGGGGCCCTACGCTCAGAACCCAGCACGCCTCCGCACACTTCCTGCCGAGGGCCACGGGCCGGCGCCACGAGGAGCGGGGCTTCCGGCGCTACAGAACCACACCCCCGCCGCCGCCCGGGTCAAAGGTCACGGGCGGGGAGGGCTCCAGGCAGAAGGTGGCTCGGGTCAAGTACTGGCCCGAGTACCCCCGGGGTTAGGGCCCGGAGGCCTGATGTAAACACATGGCTTTACCGACCCCACCCAAAATAGGGTTTGAAAATCACATTGTCACTTTTAGTATTTGACGTGACTTTTATGTCATGTTATGTTTGTGATAGGTCATCAGTTGACCTGAAACAGGTCATCAACAGACTGACAGAAAGATGTTCTATTTTTTCATTGTGTCAAACAGTAAAATGTATATATGATTTATAAACGGTTGTAATTCCTGTTTTATCACTGTGACATGTTTATGCCGTTGTTTATTATTGAATGTTTTGTCACCATGTTATGTTATGTTATGTTTATGCGCTGGTTTATTCATATTTATAACTATGTTTATGCACCTGTTTTATGTTGTATCGATTTTTTTATTTAGGAATATCAGCAGTAACACTATTCCTCCACCAGATGAAGACAGAGTAATACTTTCTAAAACAAAGTAAAGTTACAACCATTCTTAATGAGACAGAAATAAACTAAAGTGGGCCTGTAACAGGCCTCATAAAGTAAACCAGACCTGCAACTGACAGACAATAAAGAGATGCGTTTGGTACAAAACATCCTAATGAACACACCTGATCAGCTCACTCACCCAGGGTCACCCAAACTAAACCAACGTCTCTAGAACAATACGAGTTACCAACCGTACAATCCAAAGATCAGCTGTTTTATTGATCACTTGGTTCTGGGTGTAACATTATGAACATAACAGAACATGAATCCAAATCAACCCATCAAAAAAATAAGAATAAGAGTTGACCTTTTCAAGAGGTTTCCAACTCACACATCATCAACATGTAGTGCTTTATATACAAACAATGTACAAGACTCTAGAAGACCCTAGTCTCTATGTATCAATCATCTGGGCAGAATAAATACTTTGGCTTGGTCCGCTTCATGTGACCGAAACAGGTAGGTTCTAGACATAGGTTCTAGATGTGGTAGATTCTAGACATAGGTTCTATATGTGGTAGGTTCTAGACCTAGGTTCTATATGTGGTAGGTTCTAGACATAGGTTCTAGATGTGGTAGGTTCTAGACATAGGTTCTAGATGTGGTAGGTTCTATATGTGGTAGTTTCCAGATGTGGTAGGTTCTAGATGTGGAAGGTTCTAGATGTGGTAGGTTCTAGACATAGGTTCTATATGTGGTAGGTTCTAGATGTGAAAGGTTCTAGATTTGGTAGGTTCTATATGTGGTAGATTCTAGATGTGGTAGGTTCTATATGTGGTAGGTTCTAGATGTGAAAGGTTCTAGATGTGGAAGGTTCTAGATGTGGTAGGTTCTAGACATAGGTTCTAGATGTAGTAGGCTCTTGACATATGTAGGTTCTAGACCTTGTAGGTGCTATACCTTAAATGTTCTAGACATGGTAGGTTCTAGACGTTCTGTTGGTTCCTTAAAGCCTAGTAGGTTGTCTAGAGGACAAAAGGTGATAATTTAGATCCCAGTTAAATCTCAGTGGTTCTCATAACGGAGAGAAAGCTGATTCCAGATCAGCTTTATTTAGAAGAAGCTTCTGGGTAGCGAGACCCAACCACATTGCAAGGTTAATACAAGGTGGAATTGGATCCCAGACCGTTTTAAGCTGTACATGTAAATGTGAGGAAGCAGGATGTTGCCGTAACAACAGCAACATTCCGTCACCTAGCTAGCTGGCCCCTGCGAAGCATTCCATCACCTAGTTTATAGTAAGTAAAAGTATCCTGTGATCAAAGCTTTGAACTCTGCAGAGTAAATCCATTCTTCTCCTCCTCCTCCTCCTCCTCCTCCTTATCCTCTTCCTCCTCCTTCCTCCTCTTACTGAATCTTCAAGACATCACCATTATGTTGATGTTATGAGCTGAAGGAACACTTTATGCTGCTCCAGCAATATAAACACTCATTTGTAATGCAATATACAAAAACGATAAAAAAGCTTCAAGCCCTGAAGAAGAAGAGTCCCAGTGGAGGCTGGAGGCAGCTTCAGCCTCAGCGTCAGCCTCCACTGAATCAACCAGGACCACATGATGAAGAACATGAGGATGATGATGATGGAGTCATGATCTGTTGACTTTGAGGATCCATCTGGAGGAATGTGTGTGTGTCAGATACACAGGTTATTGAGACACACTCCCTGTGTGTTATAGTCCTGGTGTGAGGGGTGTGTCCTATCTGCAGGCGCAGGAGTCCACGCTCATGTTGGGGTACACCTTGAGCACCACGTTCTTATCTTGGTCGAAGAACAGGATGCTGAGGGGGGACATCTTCTCCGGGACGCAGCAGGGCTCGGGGACGCCCGGGACCACACCCACCGCCCGGACGATGCTCTGAATTGTGGCGTGGTTGGACGGCTTCAGGCCCTGCAGGACGACCGGGACAAAGTCAGTACAGAGCAGACTGCTTTACTACCTGGTGCTGTGACATAACACTTAGCAGGTATCCTCTATAACAGGTCAGGTGTTCACCTGTTACAGAGTCTATAACAGGTCAGGTGTCCTCTATAACAGGTCAGGTGTCTCCTATATAACAGGTCAGGTGTCCTCTATAACAGGTCAGGTGTATCCTCTATAACAGGTCAGGTGTCCTCTATAACAGGTCAGGTGTATCCTCTATAACAGGTCAGGTGTCTCTATAACAGGTCAGGTGTCCTCTATAACAGGTCAGGTGTCCTCTATAACAGGTCAGGTGTCTCCTATAACAGGTCAGGTATCCTCTATAACAGGTCAGGTGTCTCCATATAACAGGTCAGGTGTCTCCTCTATAACAGGTCAGGTGTCTCCTATAACAGGTCAGGTGTCCTCTATAACAGGTCAGGTGTCCTATATAACAGGTCATGTGTGTCCTCTATAACAGGTCAGGTGTGTCCTATATAACACGTCAGGTGTCCTATAACTAACTTAACTAACTTTCTGACTAACAGTCAGTAACAGTCTGGTTAACAGTTAACCTCCAGAACTAGACCTACCTCCAGAACAAGACCTAACTCCAGAACAAGACCTACCACCAGAACAAGACCTACCCCCAGAACAAGACCTACCCCAAGAACAAGACCTACCCCCAGAACAAGACCCACATCCAGAACAAGACCTACCCCCAGAACAAGACCTACCCCAAGGACAAGACTTACCCCCAGAACAAGACCCACATCTAGAACAAGACCTACCCCTAGAACAAGACCTATCCCCAGAACAAGACCTACATCCAGAACAAGACCTACCCCCAGAACAAGACCTACCCCCAGAACAAGACTTACCTTTAGAACAAGACCTACCCCCAGAACAAGACCTACCAAGACCTACCTCCAGAACAAGACCTACCCCTAGAACAAGACCTATCCCCAGAACAAGACCTACATCCAGAACAAGACCTACCCCCAGAACAAGACCTACCCCCAGATCAAGACTTACCTTTAGAACAAGACCTACCCCCAGAACAAGACCTACCAAGACCTACCTCCAGAACAAGACTTACCCCAAGACCTACCTCCAGAACAAGACCTACTCCGAGAACAAGACCTACCCCCAGAACAAGACCTACCTTTAGATCAAGACCTACCCCGAGAACAAGAACTACCCCCAGAACAAGACCTACCTTTAGATCAAGACCTACCTCCAGATCAAGACCTACCTCCAGAACAAGACCTACCTCAAGACCTACCTCCAGAACAAGACCTACCTCCAGAACAAGACCTACCCCCAGAACAAGACCTACCACCAGAACAAGACGTACCTCCAGAACAAGACTTACCTCCAGAAGAGGACTTACCTCCAGAACAAGACCTACCTCCAGAACAAGTCCTACCACCAGAACAAGACCTACATCCAGAAATAGACCTACCTCCAGAACAAGATCTACCCCAAGAACAAGACCTACCACCAGAACAAGACCTACCACCAGAACAAGACTACCACCAGAACAAGACCTACCCCAGAACAAGACCTACCCCCAGAACAAGACCTACCTCCAGAACAAGACCTACCAAGACATACCTCCAGAACAAGACCTACCTCCAGAACAAGACTTACCTCCAGAACAAGACCTACCTCCAAAACAAGACCTACCTCTAGAACAAGACTTACCCCAAGACCTACCTCCAGAACAAGACCTACCCCGAGAACAAGACCTACCCCCAGACCAAGACCTACCTTTAGATCAAGACCTACCTCCAGATCAAGACCTACCTCCAGAACAAGACCTACCCCCAGAACAAGACCTACCCCTAGAACATGACCTACCCCGAGAACAAGACCTACCCCCAGAACAAGACCTACCTTTAGATCAAGACCAACCCCGAGAACAAGACCTACCCCGAGAACAAGACCTACCCCCAGAACAAGACCTACCTTTAGATCAAGACCTACCTCCAGATCAAGACCTACCTCCAGAACAAGACCTACCTCAAGACCTACCTCCAGAACAAGACCTACCTCCAGAACAATATCTACCCCAAGAACAAGGACTACCCCCAGAACAAGACCTACCCCCAAAACAAGACCTACACCCAGAACAAGACCTACCAAGACCTACCTCCAGAACAAGACTTACCTCCAGAACAAGACCTACCTCCAAAACAAGACCTACCAAGACCTACCTCTAGAACAAGACTTACCCCAATACCTACCTCCAGAACAAGACCTACCCCGAGAACAAGACCTACCCCCAGACCAAGACCTATCCCCAGAACAAGACCTACCCCCAGAACAAGACCTACACCCAGAACAAGACCTACCACCAGAACAAGACCTACCTCCAGAACAAGACCTACCAAGACCTACCTCCAGAACAAGACCTACCTCCAGATCAAGACCTACCTCCAGAACAAGACCTACCCCCAGAACAAGACCTACCCCTAGAACATGACCTACCCCGAGAACAAGACCTACCCCCAGAACAAGACCTACCTTTAGATCAAGACCAACCCCGAGAACAAGACCTACCCCGAGAACAAGACCTACCCCCAGAACAAGACCTACCTTTAGATCAAGACCTACCTCCAGATCAAGACCTACCTCCAGAACAAGACCTACCTCAAGACCTACCTCCAGAACAAGACCTACCTCCAGAACAAGACCTACCTCCAGAACAATATCTACCCCAAGAACAAGACCTACCACCAGAAAAAGACCTACCTCCAGAACAAGACCTACCTCCAGAACAAGGACTACCCCCAGAACAAGACCTACCCCCAAAACAAGACCTACACCCAGAACAAGACCTACCAAGACCTACCTCCAGAACAAGACCTACCTCCAGAACAAGACTTACCTCCAGAACAAGACCTACCTCCAAAACAAGACCTACCAAGACCTACCTCTAGAACAAGACTTACCCCAATACCTACCTCCAGAGCAAGACCTTCCCCCCGAGAACAAGACCTACCCCAGACCAAGACCTATCCCCAGAACAAGACCTACCCCCAGAACAAGACCTACACCCAGAACAAGACCTACCACCAGAACAAGACCTACCTCCAGAACAAGACCTACCAAGACCAACCTCCAGAACAAGACCTACCCCCAGAACAAGACCTACCTCCAGAACAAGACCTACCAAGACCTACCTCTAGAACAAGACCTACCAAAAACCTACCTCCAGAACAAGACCTACCAAGACCTACCTCTAGAACAAGACATACCCCAAGACCTACCTCCAGAACAAGACCTACCCCCAGAATAAGACCTACCCCCAGAACAAGATCTACCCCCAGATCAAGACCTACCACAAGACCTACCCCAAGACCTACCCCCAGAACAAGACCTACCCCCAGATCAAGACCTACCACAAGACCTACCCCAAGACCTACCCCCAGAACAAGACCTACCCCAAGACCTACCTCCAGAACAAGAACTACCCCAATACCTACCTCCAGAACAAGACCTACCCCCAGAACAAGACCTACCACAAGACCTACCCCAAGACCAAGACCTATCCCAAGACCTACCTCCAGAACAAGACCTACCCCCAGAACAAGACTTACCACAAGACCTACCCGAAGACCTACCTCCAGAACAAGACCTACCCCCAGAACAAGACCTACATCTAGAACCAGACCTACCTCCAGAACAAGACCTACACCCAGAACAAGACCTACCTCTAGAACAATACCTATCCCAAGAACAAGACCTACCCCCAGAACAAGACCTACACCCAGAACAAGACCTACCACCAGAAAAAGACCTACCTCCAGAACAAGACCTACCTCCAGAACAAGGACTACCCCCAGAACAAGACCTACCCCCAAAACAAGACCTACACCCAGAACAAGACCTACCAAGACCTACCTCCAGAACAAGACTTACCTCCAGAACAAGACCTACCTCCAAAACAAGACCTACCAAGACCTACCTCTAGAACAAGACTTACCCCAATACCTACCTCCAGAACAAGACCTACCCCGAGAACAAGACCTACCCCCAGACCAAGACCAACCTTTAGATCAAGACCTACCTCTAGATCAAGACCTACCTCCAGATCAAGACCTACCTCCAGAACAAGACCTACCTCCAGAACAAGACCTACCTCCAGAACAAGACCTACCTCCAGAACAAGACCTACCACCAGAACAAGACCTACCTCCAGAACAAGACTTACCTCCAGAACAAGATCTACCTCCAGAACACAACCTACCTCAAGAACAAGACCTACATCCTACCTCCAGAACAATACCTACCTCCAGAACAAGACCTACCTCCAGAACAAGACCTACCTCCAGAACAAGATCTACCCCAAGAACAAGACCTACATCCAGAACTAGACCTACCTCCAGAACAAGATCTACCTACCTCCAGAACAAGACCTACCTCCAGAACAAGACCTACCTCCAGAACAAGACCTACCACCAGAACAAGACCTACCTCCAGAACAAGACCTACCTCCAGAACAAGACCTAAGACCTACCACCAGAACAAGACCTACCACCAGAACAAGACCTACCTCCAGAACAAGACCTAACCCCAGAACAAGACCTACCTCCAGAACAAGACCTACCAAGACCTACCTCCAGAACAAGACCTACCTCCAGAACAAGACCTACCTCCAGAACAAGATCTACCCCAAGAACAAGACCTACATCCAGAACTAGACCTACCTCCAGAACAAGATCTACCTACCTCCAGAACAAGACCTACCTCCAGAACAAGACCTACCACCAGAACAAGACCTACCACCAGAACAAGACCTACCTCCAGAACAAGACCTAACACCAGAACAAGACCTACCTCCAGAACAAGACCTACCTCCAGAACAAGATCTACCTCCAGAACAAGACCTACCAAGACCTACCTCCAGAACAAGACCTACCTCCAGAACAAGACCTACCTCCAGAACAAGACCTACCACCAGAACAAGACCTACCTCCAGAACAAGACCTACCAAGACCTACCTCTAGAACAAGACCTACCCCAAGACCTACCTCCAGAACAAGACCTACCAAGACCTACCTCTAGAACAAGACATACCCCAAGACCTACCTCCAGAACAAGACCTACCCCCAGAATAAGACCTACCCCCAGAACAAGATCTACCCCCAGATCAAGACCTACCACAAGACCTACCCCAAGACCTACCCCCAGAACAAGACCTACCCCCAGATCAAGACCTACCCCAAGACCTACCCCCAGAACAAGACCTACCCCAAGACCTACCTCCAGAACAAGAACTACCCCAATACCTACCTCCAGAACAAGACCTACCCCCAGAACAAGACCTACCACAAGACCTACCCCAAGACCAAGACCTATCCCAAGACCTACCTCCAGAACAAGACCTACCCCCAGAACAAGACTTACCACAAGACCTACCCCAAGACCTACCTCCAGAACAAGACCTACCCCCAGAACAAGACCTACATCTAGAACCAGACCTACCTCCAGAACAAGACCTACACCCAGAACAAGACCTACCTCTAGAACAATACCTATCCCCAGAACAAGACCTACCCCCAGAACAAGACCTACACCCAGAACAAGACCTACCACTAGAACAAGACCTACCTCCAGAACAAGACCTACCAAGACCTACCCCCAAAACAAGACCTACCTCCAGAACAAGACCTACCAAGACCTACCTCTAGAACAAGACCTACCCCAAGACCTACCTCCAGAACAAGACCTACAACCAGAACAAGACCTACCCCCAGACCAAGACCTACTCTAAGACCTACCCCAGGAAAAATACCTACCCCCAGAACAAGACCTACCTCCAAAACAAGACCTACCAAGACCTACCTCTAGAACAAGACCTACCCCAAGACCTACCTCCAGAACAAGACCTACCCCAGAATAAGACCTACCCCCAGAACAAGACCTACCCCCAGATCAAGACCTACCCCAAGACCTACTCCCAGAACAAGACCTACCCCAAGACCTACCTCCAGAACAAGAACTACCCCAATACCTACCTCCAGAACAAGACCTACCCCCAGAACAAGACCTACCACAAGACCTACCCCAAGACCAAGACCTATCCCAAGACCAAGACCTATCCCAAGACCTACCCCAAGACCTACCTCCAGAACAAGACCTACCCCCAGAACAAGACCTACCCCTAGAACAAGACCTACCTCCAGAACAAGACCTACCTCCAGAACAAGACCTACCTCCAAAACAAGACCTACCAAGACCTACCTCCAGAACAAGACCTACCCCAGAATAAGACCTACCCCCAGAACAAGACCTACCCCCAGATCAAGACCTACAACAAGACCTACAACAAGACCTACTCCCAGAACAAGACCTACCCCAAGACCTACCTCCAAAACAAGAACTACCCCAATACCTACCTCCAGAACAAGACCTACCCCCAGAACAAGACCTACCACAAGACCTACCCCAAGACCAAGACCTATCCCAAGACCTACCTCCAGAACAATACCTACCCCCAGAACAAGACTTACCACAAGATCTACCCCAAGACCTACCTCCAGAACAAGGCCTACCTCCAGAACAAGACCTACCCCTGGAACAAGACCTACCTCCAGAACAAGACCTACCTCCAGAACAAGACCTACCTCCAGAACAAGACCTACCTTCAGAATAAGACCTACCCCCAGAACAAGACCTACCTTCAGAATAAGACCTACCCCTAGAACAAGTCCCCAGAACAAGACCTACCCCCACAACAAGACCTACCTTGGGCATGGGGAACTGGCAGGACCCTGAGCAGAAGAAGGCATCGAAGGACTTCGGGGAGATAATCCACTCGCTCCAGCCGATGTCCGCAAAGTCCACCTTCAGGTACCTCCGGGCGCAGTTCCTGGGCTCCACCCACTGCTTCTTCCGGGCCTTCTTGATGGTGTGCTCGTCAAACTGCAGCAGGGGTGTCTTGTTCTTCTGGTTCTTGCGGGTCTTCTTCCGCGGCTGCCGGCGGTCGGCCTTGGGGTCCGGGGGGTCATAGGGGCCGGGGCGGTCCCAACCAGGGTTCTTGAACGGGTACTCTGGTCCAGGAAGCTCGTTGTTCTGCAGGGGCAGCAGGGCGGGGTCGGCCGAGCGCTTGCGTCTCCCCTCGACCGTGTTGTTGTTGTTGTTTAATCCCAGTTTGTGGAAGCCGGGCGCTAGCCCGGCGGCCTGGCCCGGCGCCGTGTGGCGGCGCCGCAGGGCACTCACCGCGCTCTCGGGCTCCGAGATGGCCGAGTCGTGGGCGTACACCAGCATGTAGGGCGGGCGCTCGGGGAGCAGTGTCTGGCGAGGCCCGCCGCCCCGGGACGTTACCCGGACGCCCACCAGCAGCCGCCGGTGGCGCTCGGCGCGGTCCACCGCGCGCGTCACGTCCTTCCACCGCCACGACACGCCGTCTCCGCTCGGCACCGACACATTGACCAGGAAGTGGCCCACGGTCCGGGTGCGGTTGTCCACCGAGGCGAAGGTCCAGACGGCCAGCTGGACGTGGTCCTGAACGGGGCCCCGGGGCACTCCACGGGGGGGCGGGGCTCCCAGGTAGAAGTGCAGCGTGGCAGACAGGACGGCCTCCGACCGGGTCAGGGACGTCAGGTTGAAGAGATGAAGCTTCTTCTGGTTGACGGTTCCTGCGAGGATCATGACAAACACTTTACATCATGACAAACACTTTACATCATGACAAACACTTTACATCATGACAAACACTTTACATCATGACAAACACTTTACATCATGACAAACACTTTACATCATGACAAACACGCTCAAGTAAATCACCACAGGATTTATCTTACTTACTCATTATTTTCTTACTCAATATTCTCCTCATCATTATGAAGAGCTTAGATCTGCTATTCCTCATCATTATGAAGAGCTTAGATCTGCTATTCCTCATCATTATGAAGAGCTTAGATCTGCTATTCCTCATCATTATGCCTGAGCTTAGATCTGCTATTCCTCATCATTATGAAGAGCTTAGATCTGCTATTCCT